>JAPXFY010000013.1:2415657-2420657 GCA_030674185.1 Monoplex corrugatus | reverse complement strand
AGAAGATGAAAAGCGTCTTTACCAACAAATGTCTATCAATTAACCAGGAGAAAATATTGGACGGACTTGCAGAGTGGCTGAGAACAGAGAGGGTGTGAGAAATGCTTGTAGCGACAAAGGATTGATTCGTATAGATGGCCATGATCGTCAACGTCAATGCGTCAGGGCACATGTTGATGATGATGACTATTCATGTTTGTGCTCATGTTTTACGCCTGGAGTAGCAAGGACTAGCTGCAAGACAGGCCCAGTGAGACCTGACACTACTTACTATCCAAGAGTAATACAGGATTCAGATGTCTGAACTCTCTCTCTCACTCTGTTTCTGTCTCTGTCTGCCTGTCTCTGTCTCTCTCTCTCTCTGTATCTGTGTGTATGTGTCTCTTCCTCTTTCTCTGTCTCTTTCTCTGTCTGTCTGTCTGTCTGTCTGTCTGTCTGTCTGTCATACTTTTGTACACACGTTCACGCAATCAACACATGCAAAAAGCATTCGTCCGTCACGCAACCACACGCACTCCTTCCAACCAATGGCACTAAACAGAGTGCGATATATTTTGTTTTTACATTTCTTATTACAAACTTTCACACATCACTCATACAACATACAACATATACAACCACGCACCTTCATACTCTTTCTCTCCTCCTTTGTTTTCTCCTCCCTCTTCGTCTCCTTCTTCGTCTCCTTCTTCGTCTCCTGCTCCTCTTTCTTTTTCTTCACCATTTTCGTCGTCTCCTTCTTCGCTCCTCCTATTTCTTCTTGTCCTCCTCTTTCTTCTTCTCCTCCTCTTTCTTCTTCTCTTCTTTCTTCTCCTGCTCCTCTTTCCTCTTCTCCTCCTCTTTCTTCTTCTTCTCTTTCTTCTCCTGCTCCCCTTTCTTCTTCTCCTCTTCTTTCTTCTTCTCCTCCTCTTTCTTCTCCTGCTCCTCTTTCTTCTTCTCCTCCTCTTTCTTCTTCTCCTCCTCTTTCTTCTCCTGCTCCTCTTTCTTCTTCTCCTCCTCTTTCTTCTTCTCCTCCTCTTTCTTCTCCTGCTCCTCTTTCTTCTTCTCCTCCTCTTTCTTCTTCTCCTCCTCTTTCTTCTCCTGCTCCTCTTTCTTCTTCTCCTCCTCTTTCTTCTTCTCCTCCTCTTTCTTCTCCTGCTCCTCTTTCTTCTTCTCCTCCTCTTTCTTCTCCTGCTCCTCTTTCTTCTTCTCCTCCTCCTCTTCTTCTTCTCCCTCTTCTTCTTCTCCTTCTGCTTCTCTTTTTTTTTCTTTGCTTTCTTCTCCTCTTTCTTTTTCTTCCACTTCTTCTTTGCCTTTGTTTTCTTCTCTACCTGTTTTGCTTTCTTCTTATTCTTTTTCTTCTTCTTCCTCCTCTCCTTCTCCTTATTCTTCTCCTTCTCCTTATCTTCTCCTTCTCTTCCCTTCCTTATTCTCTTGTTTCTCTCTTCTCCTTATCCCTTCTTTTTCGCTTTTTTTTTTCTTCTTTTTTTCTTTTTTTTTTCCAGTTCACTTTCTTTCTCTTCTTCTTCTTCTTTTCACTTGTTTCTACTTCTTTTCTTTTCTTCTCTTTCCATTCCCTTTCTCTTTCTCTTTCACCTTGTTTTCTACTTCTTTTCTTTCTTCTTCTTCTGTCCATCTCTCCTTTCTCTTCTTCTTCTTTTCACCTTGTTTTCTACTTCTTTTCTTTCTTCTTCTTCTGTCCATCTCTCCTTTCTCTTCTTCTTCTTTTCACTTTGTTTTCTACTTCTTTTCTTTCTTCTTCTTCTGCTCCATCTCTCCTTTCTCTTCTTCTTCTTTTCACTTTGTTTTCTACTTCTTTTCTTTCTTCTTCTTCTCTCTTTCACTTTTTCTACTTCTTTTCTTTTCTCTCTTCTTTTCACTTTTTTCTACTTCTTTTCTTCTTCACCTTCTTTTCCATCTTCCTTTCTTCTTCTTCTTCTTTTCACCTTGTTTTCTACTTCTTTTCTTTCTTCTTCTTCTGTTCCATCTCTCCTTTCTCTCTTCTTCTTTTCACCTTGTTTTCTACTTCTTTTCTTTCTTCTTCTTCTGTTCCATCTCTCCTTTCTTTCTTTCTTTTCACCTTGTTTTCTACTTCTTTTCTTTCTTCTTCTTCTGTTCCATCTCTCCTTTCTCTTCTTCTTTCTTTTCACCTTGTTTTCTACTTCTTTTCTTTCTTCTTCTGGTTCCAGATTCTCGCGTTTTTCGAGTTGCTAGTCAACCTGTTTCTACTTCAATTTCTTTCTTCAATGAGCTCGTTTTCTAACTTCTTTCACATTGCACTAAACCCTTTCCAGCTACCAATCAAGGACGTTTCATGAACTACATCCCATGACCACACAAAAACCATGTTCGCACGCACCAAACCCTGCACATCACAGCACACACACAAACACATTCACACCTACCCAATCACACACACACCACACACACACAAACATACACACACACACACACACACACACACACACACACACACACACACACACACACACACACACACACACACACTCTCTCTCTCTGGTTTAATTTTTGATTGACTGGGGGAGGGTTACTTAGGTGGTTAGTTGGTTTAGATGATAGTTTGGAGGTTGGTGTGTCTGTTGGGTGCTGGTTTGTTTTCATAAAACGATTCTTTGTTTCAGAACCTGCTGTTGAGGAAGACATCACCATTATCAGGGTTCATCACACCAAAGGGGAATTATGATGCAAAATCCTTTGGTCAGATCTTTTACATGGACACACACATCTCTGTCCCAGCTGGATATGCCATCATGGTCAGTCTGAGGAAAACGGTGAAGTACTATGAAATGTATTTGTTTCGCTGTCTACAGTCGACGATGCTGGTTATACTGTGCCGTTACGCATTAACAACTGGCTACATAGCTGTGTGTTTCACATCCCAAAACTCACTGTTGGATACTTAAACATTGAGTGTCTGGACGTACCGTGTTTCAGACTGTTCTTTTCCTTTCACCCTCAAAGTCAAACACCTCAAAAATTACCCAGTGGACTGTTCAACTGTTCTGTCGATCACTATTCCAGTTTTCAGCACCATCTAGATTGTAACCTGCGGACAGAATGTGAAGATGGACAGGATGAAACAGAACACTGTCCCTTCAGCAGTCCTGGCTGTCAGGGCTTGGTGTCGTTATGTAACCGTTGTTACCACCTTGTTTATGTTCCAGCTATTGATGATAATAAACGTGAACGGCGTCAACTATTTAACAATAACTGCAAGTCTTTGGGAGGCATGTCTGGCATTCCCAAATGTGAGATGGATTGGTCCAGGACGGTCGACAATATAACCAGTCCATATCGCTATATCTCTGACTGCGTTTGGGTCGGCTTGACCACTGGCGACATGCTGTTGCCCAACATGTACAGAAAGAACGTCATCAGTGAAGACAGGACCGTTCTTTACCATTCTGTTCAGTTTACAGAAGACACGTCTGTTATTTCTCCAGACAAACTGCAATGTTTCGTCAGTTGTAACCGACAGTTTGAGAGGTTGCCCTGTGACTGGCCTGATCACGAAATGTCTTTAATGTGTGAAGTCAGGACAAATCAGACCCACCATCCTTCGCAAGCAATAACGTTTACCAGGACCCTTTTTCCATTTCACGCACACCAGTCTCTGACGTCATGTCCTGATGGTCACGCGACACATGCATTTCTACTGTGTGGTTTACACCAGTATGACATATGTGGTCAAGGTCACGTATCTTCTTGTTCTTTTTCTGATCAATTGTTACATACACATGGTGGGCTTGATTCAATAGTTGATCATGCCACTTCTGTCCCTTTATTTGCCTGTGATGATGACATCACCACTATGTCATACACACTTGTATGTGATTTTCTACAAGACTGTCAGGATAAGAGTGATGAATCTTTCTGTAAACATCCTCCTTGTGTCAAGATGTTTACCTGCACTAACGGTCAGTGTGTGTCTTATTCCGTTATCTGTGACCATGTGTTCCATTGTCAGGACGAATCAGACGAGCTGAAATGTGTTTGGTACAGAGGGATGTTCACTGATTCGGCTCCAGTTTTTCCATCTCCTGTTCTCGTCGATTTCGATGGTATCAACATTTTTATTTCAACCCCAATGAAGTCCAGTGAGTCCTGTCCTGACAGCCACTATCGTTGTCCTGGTAAGTTCAATGACTGCCTGCCTATCTACACACGATGCAATGGAATGTACGACTGTTTGAACCATGAGGACGAAGAGGGATGTAATGAACTGACGTGTCCAGGGTTCTTTCGATGTAGAACTTCCATAATATGTTTACATGCTGACCACCTGTGTGATGGCTGGCCTCACTGCCCACTGTATGATGATGAATTGTTGTGTGATGTGACCTGTCCTGTGGGCTGTCTGTGTCAAGGTCACACATTTCTGTGCCATCAGCCTTTCTCTGCTCACTTTTTCCCACAGCTCCGTTCCTTGGATGTCACAGGTACAGGAATGAGTCTGTCAGATGTGAGTAATCATATCTATCTTATTCATCTGATTCTTGCCCACTGTTCTTTGACTGTCCTGTCCAACATAAAGTTGTCCAACTTATGGTTTCTCGATCTCACTGGCAACAAATTACAACATGTCAACATGACTCATTTCGTTAGTTTAGAAAATTTACAGACACTGTCCTTGTCCAACAATCCTATCACCTCACTCTACTCTGATCCCTTGTCTGATATTCAGCAAAGTGCACTCACAACGATAGATCTGTCATACACCACACTGACAGTGTTTGACACCAAAGTCTTGTCCAAGTTCTTGAACTTACAAAAACTGAATTTAACGTTCACTACTATCAATACTGTCAGCACTGATGGTTTTCAGTTTACGCCCAGGTTAATGGTGTTGTACATGGAAGGTAGTCCTGTGAAAACATTTCCACCTGACATCTTCAAAAATCTTGTCCATCTCCATATCATATCGACATTGAATTCTAAATTATGCTGCAACGAAATACTACCACATAACTTTGATGATACGTTTTGCTATTCACCCAAAA
>JAPXFY010000013.1:2400657-2410657 GCA_030674185.1 Monoplex corrugatus | reverse complement strand
GCCGTAGGCTTCTCAGGTGGAAGGTATTGAGGCTTTTCTCCTGATGAGCATGTCTGGTCCACGCCTCACTGCCATACAGCAAGGTGCTGAGGACACAGGCGTTGTATACAGCCATCTTTGTCTTTGTGGTCAGCTTGGGATTTGTCCACGCCCTTTGTGTGAGGCGGGCTAGTGTTGTGGCTGCCTTCCCGATCCTCTTGTCGACCTCTGTGTCAAGGGAGAGGTTATCGGTGATGGTGGACCCAAGATATGTGAATTGATGGATGGCTTCAAGCTCGTAGTCATCAATGGTGATGGCTGGTGGAGATGGCGTGTCTTGGCCCAGGACGTTTGTCTTCTTAAGACTGATGGTCAGACCAAAATCTTTGCAGGCCTGGGAGAAGCGGTCCATTAGTGACTGCAAGTCCCACTGAGTATGGGTCACAACTGCGGCATCGTCGGCAAATAGCATGTCTCTGATGAGGGCTTCACGGACCTTTGTCCTTGCTCTGAGGCGGGCGAGGTTGAAGAGCCTGCCATCTGATCTGGTCCGCAGGTGGATCCCTTCTTGCGCTGTGCTGAACGCATGCCTCAGGAGGAGAGCGAAGAAGATTCCAAAGAGGGTTGGGTCCAGGACGCAGCCTTGTTTCACACCGCTGCGTACAGACAACACAACAAAGACCACAAACACACAAAGACACACAGTGTGACAACCTTCTCTGTTCTTCTGCTGTCCATTCCTTCAAATGTCCTTTATCTACCAATCAAGAAAAGTCCAAACATTTTCCATTCCACCCTGTAGGAGATTGCGCATTAATGCTTTTGAGATTGTACCGACATTTATCTGATTGCAGATGACTTTTGTTTTTCGGCCACTTCCTATATCTATTCCTCTTTGAGTAAGACAACCAGTGGTATGTTGACTCACATTTTATTCCGAAAAAGGAATTTCGAGCATCTGAGGACTTGTATTTTTCAAGGTGGGTAATTTTTGTTGTTGTGCAAGTTCATTTCCCTTAACACCAGCATGTTTGGAGCAGCAGATCCACTTGAGATTTTGTAGGTCAAAACTGACACGAAAAGACCTGTTGGCGGTTCGGAAAGACGGCAAAATTGGAATCGCTTTGAGGGGTCTGTCAGACCTAGCTGAACAGCATCATGCCTGGCCGTTCCAACACCCCCTGGTGATGTAGTAAACCAACTTTGGAAGCTGGGCAGGCTGTCCAATAAGAGAGAGATGAAGGCCCAGAGTGTGGCAAGGGAGGACTGTTCCATTCTCCCTTGGTCAGATAGCTGGGCTGGACCTGGTTGGTGCGCGTTGTGTGGATATGTCCGAGGGTTTGTCATCTCTCCGCCTTGCCATTTGGTTTGTGAACAAGGTAACTAATGACTTGGTCCGAATGGGTCGTGCAACGCATGAACAGTCCCCCTTCGCTTGGTGGAATTGCTGCCGTGTGGCGTCGAGCCTGGGATTTGATTGTCCGAAGAATGGTGTTTGGTTGGTGCTCTGAGACTCATCCAGCACCCTCAGATGATTCTGGTTAACTTGTTAACTGGGACTATCCACAAACACGTTTAATTGATTTATGTCAGTGTTACTTCATACCCACTCAGATGATTCTGGTTAACTTGTTAACTGGGACTATCCACAAACACGTTTAATTGATTTATGTCAGTGTTACTTCATACCCACTCAGATAATTCTGGTTAACTTGTTAACTGGGACTATCCACAAACACGTTTAATTGATTTATGTCAGTGTTACTTCATACCCACTCAGATGATTCTGGTTAACTTGTTAACTGGGACTATCCACAAACACGTTTAATTGATTTATGTCAGTGTTACTTCATACCCACTCAGATAATTCTGGTTAACTTGTTAACTGGGACTATCCACAAACACGTTTAATTGATTTATGTCAGTGTTACTTCATACCCACTCAGATGATTCTGGTTAACTTGTTAACTGGGACTATCCACAAACACGTTTAATTGATTTATGTCAGTGTTACTTCATACCCACTCAGATAATTCTGGTTAACTTGTTAACTGGGACTATCCACAAACACGTTTAATTGATTTATGTCAGTGTTACTTCATACCCACTCAGATAATTCTGGTTAACTTGTTAACTGGGACTATCCACAAACACGTTTAATTGATTTATGTCAGTGTTACTTCATACCCATTCAGATGATTATTATAACCGACCAGGAAGTGATGGTAGGGATATGTCTAACCGTATGATAACACCACCAGAAAAGATGGGCAGTAAGAAGGACAGTTTTAATGTAGCACACACTGTGGTTCCAAATCACAACCATTATTGTGTGAACCCGATGCTTGATCAACTGAACTATTGAAACCTGCAAAATCCACAACAAGGACGGGTGGGGGCTTCACTACAAGACAACTAGACATGTTGCTAGGCCACAAATGAAGTGTGTGTCCATGGGGGCAGGGGGGGGGGGGTCTTCGTGCTTGAGATATCTAAAATCAAAACATCTTTTAAGAAAATGACAATAACATGACAAAGATTGATGCTTGTGGTTTTCTAGGTCCAGTTATATATATATATATATATTGTGTGTGTGTGTGTGTGTGTGTGTGTGTGTGTGTGTGTGTGTCTGTGTGTGCGTGTGTGTGTGTGTGTGTGTCTATGTGTGTGTGTGTGTGTGTGTGTGTGTGTGTGTCTGTGTGTGTGTGTGTGTGTGTGTGTGTCTGTGTGTGTGTGTCTGTGTGTGTGTCGTGTGTGTGTGTGTGTGTGTGTGTGTTGTGTCTGTGTGTGTGTGTGTGTGTCTGTGTTGTGTGTGTATATGTGTGTGTGTGTGTGTGTGTGTCTATGTGTGTGTGTGTGTGTTCTATGTGTTGTGTGTGTGTCTATGTGTGTGTGTGTGTGTGTCTATGTGTGTGTGTGTCTGTGTGTGTCTGTGTTTGTATGAAAGACTGTATTATTCAGGTGATTTTTCTTCCCCCTCTTCATCATGTGCCCTGTCACAAGGCGTAGGCGTTCATGGCTATCCATATAAATCTATCTTTTGTCGCTGCAATTATATCTCCTACCCTTTTTGTCGTTATCCACTCCGCAAAAAAGTCCCATATTTTCTCCCTGGGTTTACTTGGGGCTTTTCCCCCTGAAGCGTTCCTGTTGTGAGTAAGTTCTCAAATTTCTCTTGACTCATAAAATGTCCTATAAATGGTGCTTGTCTTTTTCGTAATTTTCTTCATAAATGTTCTTTTTGTGTTTGCCTCTTTTAAAACAGTGTCGCATGTTTTCTTTGCTGTGAATGAAAGTCTTAACATTCTTCTTAGAAACCCCATTTAAGCTGCCTCAATCTTGTTCTGACTTTGCCTGTTGACTGTTCACACTTCGCATTCTTATAACAGTACTGGTTCTATGCAACACTAAAGAACTCTCTTCCTGATGTTAATTGATAGGCATCTGTTGGTAAGAACGCTTTTCATTATTTTGAATGCTGTTTTAGCTGGCCAGTTCTGCTGACTATTTCTAACGTGCATCTGCCGTCTGATGAGATGACTGTTTCCAGATATTTAAACTTATCAACTTGTCTCAATATTGGGCAATTTGCTATTATTTTACATGAGGGGATTACTTACATTTTTCCTTGATTTCAGTGTTCTTGCCAGCTATGTTTATTATATTTACAAGAATTCCATCGTACAATCAGCACAATGGGTATCGTGACAAAGATTCTGTTGAAAATAATCATGATGAGGACAGGGAATAGAATAAAACCAGGACTAACAATCATGATGAGGACAGGGAATAGAATAAAACCAGGACTAACAATCATGATGAGGACAGGGAATAGAATAAAACCAGGACTAACAATCATGATGAGGACAGGGAATAGAATAAAACCAGGACTAACAATCATGATGAGGACAGGGAATAGAATAAAACCAGGACTAACAATCATGATGAGGACAGGGAATAGAATAAAACCAGGACTAACAATCATGATGAGGACAGGGAATAGAATAAAACCAGGACTAACAATCATGATGAGGACAGGGAATAGAATAAAACCAGGACTAACAATCATGATGAGGACAGGGAATAGAATAAAACCAGGACTAACAATCATGATGAAGACAGGGAATAGAACAAAACCAGGACTAACAATCATGATGAAGACAGGGAATAGAATAAAACCAGGACTAACAATCATGATGAGGACAGGGAATAGAATAAAACCAGGACTAACAATCATGATGAGGACAGGGAATAGAATAAAACCAGGACTAACAATCATGATGAAGACAGGGAATAGAATAAAACCAGGACTAACAATCATGATGAGGACAGGGAATAGAATAAAACCAGGACTAGCAGAAGAACCAGAAGACTTGCTGGTGCGTTCAAATCTCAGCAAACCAGTCAGCCAATCTCCAGGAACCTCTCCATGTAACAAACCTAAATGCAGGACATGTCCTTTCCTGTGCACAGCCACCACAGTCAAAGGCCCCAAATCTCATATGAGAATTACAAAACATTTCAACTGTCAAACTTATAACATTGTCTAGTTGATCAGCTGCTCTAAATGTTCCCAACTGTATATTGGTGAAACTGGACGCGCCCTTGACACACGTTTCAAAGAACACTTGGCTGATATCCGCCACCAAAGGGATAAAACTATCCCCAATCATTTCAACCAATCAGACCACTCAATCAATGACATCCGAGTGAAAGGTCTGTGGCTTCTACACAATAACAGCACCATAGACAGGAAAGACAGAGAATCCCATCTCATAAATAAACTTGGAACACGCAAACCATATGGTCTTAATGACAAACCATATGTAATCCATTGCGCAACAGAATTCAGAAATGCCGTTTCATGTTTCTTCCTGTTCCCAGGCCTGCCTGATTCGTTGCACTGGGCACAACCCACTCCCTTACCTCTTGGCTCTTGCCCTGTACCTTCTTCAGAACAGGGCGATACCGTTATGGCATGTCCACTTCTCAAAATTGCAGAACTCATCTCACTTCCCCTTTGACATCATAGTTGCCTCCCCTCTCCCCACTTCTTACTACTGCTCATGAAGACATGGGCATTCTATTTGGTCCCTTTTATCCACTGGACGAGGCGGCAGGGAAGTTTTTAGTCCCTGTTTTAATTATCCGTTGTTTGGTGTTTGTGGTCTGTTTGTGACCGTGTGTTCGCGCTTGACAAAGGCCGGTTGGCCGAAAATTTGCGCTTGTTTTGTCTTGTTTTGTTAAATACGCGCTTACATTGGTTTTCTTGTTCTTCTGGTTCCTGTTTGCTTGGGCGAGGGCAGTCGCACTTGTTTTGGATCTAGCAGAAGAACGGTGTAGATCTGTTGAAGGGAAAGGAACTGTTAATGCCATACATATACCAAGAACTCTCATTGAAGGATCAGTTGGATTAAATAAGGCTCTGTGTTTATGTTTCCTTGATTACACCAAGGCTTTTGACTGGGCAAGACACGAAGAATTGATCAACTAATTGGACAAGCTGGATAAGATCTAAGAATAATAAGGAATATGTCTTGGAAACAAACAGCGGCAATGGGAGTAGAAAGTGATATAAGGTCTTTTCAAAATATCAAAAGAGGGTTTAGACAAGAATGTGTTTCGCCAGACGTGTTTTCACTTTACAGCGAAGCTATCATAAGAAACCTAGAAGAACGTCCTGGGATGAAAACTGGAGGAAAAATAATGAACTGTGTTCGTTGTACAGAGGACACTGTTCTGATTGCTGAGAAAAAGATCTACAAACTGTTTGAATATAAAAGAAACAGAAAGCAGACATAAAATGCTGAAGCTAAATAGTAAAAAGACTGAAATATTGCCAATCAGTAACAAAACGAGAAATCCCTCGGCGCAAAGCAACAGCAAATGGCACAAAGACAAATGCTGAGAAAGGTGGTTGATAAGTTGAAATATCTGGGAACCGTCATCTCACCAGACGGCAGATGCACATTACAAATATGCAGCAGAATTGGTCAAGCTAAAACAGCATTCCAGAAAATGAAAATGCCTATCAAAAACACCATAGAAAGAGCTTTTCAGTATCATATAGAGCCATAGAGCCAATGTTGTTATACTCATGCGAGGCCTGGACAATCAAAAAGCAAAGTCAAAACAGGATTGAGGCAGCTGAAATGTGGTTTCTAAGAAGAATGTTAAAGATTTGTATAGACAGTAAAGAAAACAAACAAGACAATATTGAAAGAAGCAAACATGAAAAGAACATTAATGAAGAAAGCTAGGAAAAGAAAAGCAAGTAACTTTATAGAACATTTCATGAGGCAAGAGAATTTTGAACACCTAGCACAGCAATTAAGTTGGAAGGGGGAGGGAGGGGAGGGGGCGGGGAAGAGCACCAGGTGACCTACGGAGAAAATATTTGACAGTTTTGCTGAGTGCGTGGAGACAAAAATGACAGGAAATGCACTTGCAGTGACAAAATATAGATTGGAATGGACGGCCATGATTGTCACTGCCATGATAATGATGCTGATGCTAATGATTGATGATGATGATTGATGCTGATGCTGATGATTGATGATGCTGATGATGATGATTGATGATGCTGCTGCTGATGATTGATGATGCTGCTGCTGATGATTGATGATGATGATGATTGATGCTGATGCTGATGATGATGATTGATGATGATGATTGATGATGATGATGATGATGATGATACATCTGTTTTGTAAACGAAATTCAAAAGAAGTGTGGCTGCCCGCGTTCAAGCAAACAGGAACCAGAAAAAAAAAAAACCATGAAAAAAGAATAAGAACGTGATTTTAATGCAACAACAAAAGACAGGCGCAAAATTTCGGCCAACTGGCCTTTGTCAAGCGTAAGATCGCAGACAAACGAACACCAGGTACAAAAATCAGGAGAAAAAGACTGAAACTTCATACTGGAAGGAGCAGCAGGAAAGTTTCAGTATTTTTCTCCTAATTTTTGTACCTGGTGTTTGTTTGTTTGTGATCTTACGCTTGACAAAGGCCAGTCGGCTGAAAATTTGCGTCCGTCTTGTCTTGTTGCATTAAATACGCGTTCTTATTTTTTTTTCGTGTTTTTTTCTGGTTCCTGTTTTGTGTACGTTTGTGTTGTTAGCGATTGACTGTGCACAGGAATGACTTCAACCTAAAAGGACTTTTTTTGAATTGTGAGTCATCTACACCAGCCTCCAACAGGTTTTCACGCTGGGCTGACACAGAGGCGGGCACTGCATGAATGGGCCAAGACTGGTCCCGTAGCTTACCTCCCATGATGTGAAGCCTCTAGTGTACCAAGCTCCATGGCTCGATATTTATTAGGATAAAACAAAGATGCAAGCCATACCCAGGGCAGATCTCATTTGGTATTCTCTTTCTAACATTCACAGTAATCCATTATTCAATTCTCACCTATTTTGGCGCGAACTATAACCAAAGTCCAAAATTAACAATGGCTTGGGTTTAATACAACTTCTTGTCCTCGTTGTATTATTGTTCATTGTGTTTTTTTTATCAAGGGTGTCTGTAAACATTGTTTCATCTCTGTGTTATTACAGTTTTACTTGTTCCTACTGCCTCTCACTCAGAATTTGATATTTCTAGTTCAATCCTAGCAAACAAAATTAAAGAAAATTCCCAGGCCTACTAACAGCTCATTTCAATCCTTCAATCATTCTGGTGGTGTCTGCTTAGTGTTTCATTCATAAGCCCCTCTCCCCTCTCACCATTTCAAACCGTTCTCAACACATAGTTCAGCACAGGCCCAAGGACTCTGGCAGATAAGCACTGGGTGAATCCCTGTTTAACAACCTCCAAACTATTCTCTTTCTTAATTTCGTATCCTATTCCATCTTTTTAATTCTCCTCCCTTCTCTATCACAACCACTTAGTTCAAAATGTAGACTATGCAGAATGTATTTTATTTAAATCTCTTAATGACTTTACAGCCCTCCTATTTTCTTACAGAGAGAGAGAGAGAGGGAGAGGAGAGAGAGAGAGAGAGAGAGAGAGAGAGGAGAGAGAGAGACAGACAGACAGACAGACAGACACAGACACAGACAGACACAGACACAGACACAGACATAGACACAGACACACACACACAGACACACACACAGAAGACAGATAGATAGAGACACAGACACATGCACAGTGACAGAGACAGCGCGAGACATAGACAGACAGGACGAGAGAGAGACAGAGAGACACAGAAAGAGAGAACAGACACACAGAGAAACAGAGACAGGAATTGAGAGATAGACAAAGAGACAGACAGAGAGAGACAGACAGAGAGAGAGGCAGACAGAGAGCGAGAAATAGGGAGAGAGAGAGAGCGAAAGGGAGGGAGGGAGAGATAGAGAGAGTGTGTGTGTGAGAGAGAGACAGACAGAAACAGAGAGACAGAGAGATAGACAGACAGACAGACAGAGAGACAGAGAGAGAGAGAGAGAGAGAAACAGAGAGACAGACACAGAGAGAGAGAGAGACAGACAGACAGACAGAGAAAGAGACAGAGAGAGAGAGACAGACAGACACTGACACTGAAAATGGTTTCTTGTCATTGACATTTTTGTCCTTGTGGCAAGGAGCACAAAACAGTCATTAATTTTACGGCGACGTTTACACGAAATAAAGATTTAAAAATATAGTCATGGCTAACATTACATTACATCTATTTAGGTTTTTTTTTTTTTTTTTTTTTTCGTTTTTTTTTAAATGAAGAAAAAGTTGAAGAAAAAAAGTTGAAGAAAAATTTGAATAAAAAGCTGACCACCCGACGTAATTAGTCATATAAGTAAGAGGAAGACCCAAGACCGGCAAATAAACCTAGTAACAGTATAAGGTGATATCTTCACTGGAGATAAACTTACATTGATTTATTGCTGTGTTGTTTTCTTTTTCCGACTTTCCCAAACAAGGGCGGTAAATTTAGCAAGGGATTTTTGATATTTTTCATAATCAGTCATGAGTATTCTGGTAATGACCCTTTGACTTGAAATGTCATTAAAGATTATGCATTTTTGACGTATACTTTCATACGATTTGTATACAAACCAAAAAGTGCATTTCATCTTCTGTCTCTACATCACACATGGGACAAATAAGTATGTGCCGATGAATTGGAGTAAAACCATCTTGTTGTTGCATTTAGTTCTAGGGCTCTTAGTCTAAAACGAGCAAGATTGCTTCTGTGCCATTTATTTGTTACGACCTTTATATATTTTCCGGTTTGAAATATACTTTTAAATTAAAGGAACCATATTTCTCAGCTTCTTCCATTTAAGCGTGCCAGTTTTGTTTGTACGAATCAACTAGTCTATCCCTAAATTCTGAAAGAAATCCTTGTTCATAACCAACTCCCTGGCACATCCACACAATACCAAATCCATATATGTTAACATTTTCTTAACGAAATATGCCCAGTTTTGTTTACCCGAATCTAATTGATTCAGTAACATCTCATATGCCTGCTTGCACTATCTTGACATTGGGAGCTGCGTTAATTTCAACCAGTATTCAATACATTTCATTTGAGTTTTCAAAAACTAAGGATAACAGCCAGTTTCTCCATATAACATTTCATTAGATGAATGCAATGGTACCGAAAGGAAGCTTTTGATGGCAAATGTATGTACCTTTTCCATTTTATGATTGTTAGAAAATCCCCATATTTCTGTGCCATGTTAACACTGGTTCAATCTGCGAGTCGAAAAGTTTCCAAAAAATGGAAAAGTCAGTGCAGTTCAATTTCCTTAAAGATCTTAAAATTTCCATCGTTCCTCTTTTCCCTTTTCTGCTGCTTTCCACCCTTGAGCTTTGGAGAATCAGTTTTGTTGTAAAAATAAGACCTAGATATTTATATGAGTTTGTTAATTTAACTGCAGATTCACCATAAAACCATTTTTCTCGAGCCGAAAAATGCCTTCCCTTACGGAAAATCATCACATTCGTCTTTTCTAGGTTCACAGACAGTAATAACCTATCAGATTCATGTTTTAAAGTATTTAGTTCATTTT
>JAPXFY010000013.1:2390657-2395657 GCA_030674185.1 Monoplex corrugatus | reverse complement strand
TTTGTGAGCTCCATGTACTGAATGTATCATC
Source organism: Monoplex corrugatus (assembly GCA_030674185.1). NCBI lineage: Eukaryota > Metazoa > Mollusca > Gastropoda > Littorinimorpha > Ranellidae > Monoplex > Monoplex corrugatus. The sequence goes on along the minus strand of JAPXFY010000013.1, from coordinate 2,395,626 downwards.
ATCATCATCATCAGGTGCCCTGCTGCATGGCGTTGGCGACCATGGACTTCCAACCATCTCTATCTCTCATTGCCCCTAGCATCTCCCCCACCCTCTTCATCCCCAGCTACTCTGCCAGTCCGCCCAGCATTCCCTGCCTGGGTCTACCTGGTGCTCTCTTTCCCTCCAGCTTTCCCGTTGTGACCAGGTGCTCCAAATCTCCCTTCCTCATAAAATGGCCTATGAATGTTGCTTGTCTTTTCCTAATCTTCCTTATGAGTGATCTATTTGTGTCTGCCTCCATCAAGACTGTCTCGTTTTTTTTTCTTTGCTGTCCATGGAACTCTCAACATTCTTCTGAGAAACCACATCTCGGCTGCCTCGATCCTGCTCTGGCTTTGCTTGCTGACTGTCCACGCCTCGCAACCGTACAACAGTATTGGTTCTATATAACATTCAAGGACTCTCTTTCTGATGTTAATTGATAGGCATTTGTTGGTAAGAATGCTTGTTATCTTCTTGAATGCTGTTTTGGCTTGGCCGATTCTGCCAGCTATTTCCAATGTGCATCTGCCGTCTGATGAAATGACCGTTCCCAGGTATTTGAACCTGTGTCAAGGTTGTGCCATTTGCTGTTATTTTGCAGGAGGGGATTTCATGTTTTTTACTGATCACCATGACTTCAGTCTTCCTGCTGTTTATTTCCAACCCCTTACCTTTGCTTTCTGTTTCTAGTATATTCACAAGGTTTTGTAGGTCCCTTTCATTTTCTGCAATTAGCACGGTGTCATCTGCGTACGAATGTTGTTTATCATTTTCCCTCCAACCTTTAATCCAGGGTCTTCTTCTAGGTTTCTCATGATGTTTTCGCTATATAGTGAAAACAGATCTGGTGACAAAACACAACCCTGTCTGACTCCTCTTTTGATGTTTTGAAAAGAGCTTATATTGTTTTCTATTCTCATTGCAGCTGTTTGATCCCAGTACATATTCCTGATTATTCGTAGATCTTTTCCATCGACATTGCGTCTCTCCAGTTGGTTGATCAATTCGTCATGTCGTACCCGATCGAAAGCCTTAGTATAATCAACAAAGCATAAATACAAATCCTTATTCATCTCAATTGACCTCTCTATGATAGTTCTTAGGATGTATATGGCATTAATAGTTCCTTTTTCCTCCACAAATCCACACTGTTCTTCTGCTATTTCTCTTTTGATTCTATTCCTTGTCCTCATCATGATTATTCTTAACAGGATTTTTGTTACATGACTCATCAAACTGATTGTGCGATGGAGTTCGCGTTTTATAGCCCCTGTCTTCTTTGGAAGTGCAATGAAAATTGATTTTGACATATCTTTGGGGATTTTTCCAGTGTCATAAATTTCATTTAGGAGGACTGTTATTTTTTCTATGCCAAATTCCTCCAGGACTTCAATCATCTCTGTAGTAATGTTGTCTGGTCCTGGGGCTGTTCCTGGTTCTATCTTTTTCAGTGCTGCTCTAACTTCATCTTTCATTATGGGTGGTCCTTCAAATTTCTTCCTTATAATGTGTTCTTCGTTTCTGTCATCCTCAGACGAAAAACTTACATGGGAAGTCCACGTTGATCATCTAAGTAAGTAAAAGACTTTTTAAGAATGTATTTCTTTTAAGTAAACTCTCATGTCTTATCAACACAGAAGCAAAAAAGCTATTTTACATGGCCCATATCAAATCCCATATTGACTATGCATCACTGATATGGGATGGTTGCAGTGAAAGCTCTTATGGAAAAAATTAGTTCCCTGCACAGAAGAGGAGGAAAACTTCTATTAACTGACAGCACCCTATCCACAGACCAAACACTGTTTATGAAAAAAGCGGAGATATTCTCATTCAAAAACCAACTTCAATACAACAAAAGCACACAAATATTCAAAACTGTGTACAGATCCTCCCCAAAATATTTAACAGAACTATTTATACCAGGCCAAACACCCAACACAAATTCAAGATACAAACTGTATCTTCCAAGACCAAGATCAGACATATTTAGACATACATTGCCCACCAACATCAAGTCATGCATATTACTGAACAGCTTTAAAACGAAAGCTTCATAAATCTCTGCTTGAAATATCGTAAATAGTTTTCTAAACAGAACCGCTTTTCTAGATCTGCACAAACACTGCAAAATAAACGTTTAGTGAACCTTGTTCATATCACTTCTTATGCTGTTATATGCTATTATCGTTGTGCATCAAAACACTTCATTCTTTTCTCTGTATTGCCTTTCTGTTGATTTAATGTGAAAGTGTTAGCCATTTATCATTTGTTTGACTGTCGCATGTGTTATTGTTCACCGACTTGCATCATAGCATCACAGTCGACATATCACCACCCCCTCCCCACTCCGCTGTGTTTGTTCTTTATTGCTTCTTTTACCTTCTTCGTTTAACTCCATGTTAGTAATCTACTATATAAACCTACATTATTATTGTTGTTGTTGTTGTCCTTGTTGTTAATATTTTTATTGTTAATATTATTATCATTATTATTATTATTGTTGTTGTTGTCCTTGTCATTAATATTGTTATTGTTATTATTATTATCATTATTATTGTTGTTGTTGTCCTTGTTATTAATATTGTTATTGTTATTATATTATTATTGTTGTTGCTGTTGTTGTCCTTATTATTATTATCATTGTTACTATCGTTATTATTTTTGTTGTTGTTGCTGTTGTTGTTGTTGTTGTTGTAAGGCGCCAAATCTTGATTTAAGAATCAAACCAAGGTAATACTTTCATCATTCACCCATCATCATCATCAAGTGCCTTTCCGCATGGCGTTGGTGATCATGGACTTCCATCTGTCTCTATATCTCGTTGCCCCTAGCATCTCTTCCACCCTCCTTGTCTTCAGTCACTCTGCAAGCCCGTCTAGTATCTTCTCCCTGAGTCTACCCAGTGCTCTCTTTCCCCACAGCTTTCCCGTTGTGACCAGATGCTCCAATTCCCCTTTCCTCATAAAATGGCTTTTATATGTTGCTGTCTTTTCCTAATCTTCCTTATGAATAATCTACTTGTGTCTGCCTCCATCAAGACTGTCTCGTTTGTTTTCTTTGCTGTCCATGGAACTCTCAACATTCTTCTTAGAAACCACATCTTGGCTGCCTCAATCTTGTTCTGGCTTTGCTTGTTGACTGTCCACGCCTCACAACCGTACAACAGTATTGGTTCTATATAACATTCAAGAACTTTCTTCTTGATGTTAATTGATAGGCATTTGTTGGTAAGTATGCTTTTCGTTTTTTTGAATGCTGTTTTGGCTTGGCCGATTCTGCTGGCTATTTTTGACGTGCATCTGCCGTCTGGTGAAATATCGTTCCCAGGTATTTAAATTTATCAACCTGCCTCAAGGTTGTGCCGTTTGCTGTTATTTTGCATGAGGGGATTTCATGTTTTTTACTGATCACCATGACTTCAGTCTTCCTGCTGTTTAGTTCCAACCCCTTACCTTTGCTTTCATTTTCTAGTATATTCACAAGGTTTTGTAGGTCCCTTTCATTTTCTGTAATTAGCACGGTGTCATCTGCGTATCGAATGTTGTTTATCATTTTCCCCCCAACCTTTAATCCAGAGTCTTCCTCTAGTTTTCTCATGATGTTTTCACTGTAAAGTGAAAACAGATCTGGTGACTAAACACAACCCTGTCTGACTCCTCTTTTGATGTTTTGGAAAGAGCTTATATCGTTTTCTATTCTCATTGCAGCTGTTTGTTCCCAGTACATATATCTCATTATTCGTAGATCTTTTCCATCAGTATTGAGTCTTTCTAGTTGGTTGATCAATTCTTCATGTCTTATCCGATCGAAAGCCTTGGTATAATCAACAAAGCATAAATATAAATCCTTATTCATCTCGATTGACCTCTCTATGATAGTTCTTAGGATGTATATGGCATTAATAGTTCCTTTCCCTTCCACAAATCCACTTTTCATCTGCTATTTCTCTTTTGATTCTATTCCTTGTCCTCATCATGATTATTCCTAATAGGATCTTGGTTACATGATTCATCAAACTGATTGTGCGATGGAGTTCGCATTCTATAGCCCTGTCTTCTTTGGAAGTGCAATGAAAATTGATTTTGACATATCTTTGGGGATCTTTCCAGTGTCACTTAGGAGGACTGTTATTTTTTCAACACCGAATTCCTCCAGGGCTACAATCATCTCTGTAGTAATGTTGTCTGGTCCTGGGGCTTTTCCTGGTTTCATCTTTTTCAGTGCTGCTCTAACTTCATCTTTCATTATGGGTGGTCCTTCAAAGTTCTTTCTTATAATGTGTTCTTCGTTTCTGTCATCTTCAAAAAGGTCTTTAATGTACTCTCTCCATCTGTCTACTATTTTGTCTTTTTCCATGATAAGCGTGCCATCTTTCGATTTTAAGCAACCAGTTGATGTGCATGTATTTTTCCTGTGGACAATTTCATCAATTCGTCTGTACATACCCTGAGGATCCGTTTTGTGTCGGTCTTTTATTTCTGTGCATTTTGTTTTCAGCCAAGCTTCCTTAGCTTCATTAATGAGCACCTATTCCTGATTTCTTTGTTTATCTTCCTGTATATCTCCTCGTTTCTCTTTGCCTTCTTCCGTTCCTCCATCAAGCCTAAGATTTCTTTTGTCATCCAGTTCATTTTTGCTTTTCTACCTACTTCAGGGATTTCTTCACAAGCTTCATTTATCGAATTTCTCAACTTTGTCCATTGTTCCTCACTGTCACCAACGTCTTCCAGAGCACTGAATTTGTATTGAACATGTGCATTAAAGTTTTGACGTATCACTTCATCTGTCTTTAAGAGTCCAAGGTTTAGTTTGATGTTGCTTTTGGTCTGTTTCCTTTTCCTTAATTTCAGCCTAAATCTTCCCACTACAGGATTGTGGTCACTGTTGCAGTCTGCGCCTGGTAGTGTTTTTGCTGACAGTAAAGAATTTCTAAATCTTGTTG
>JAPXFY010000013.1:2375657-2388157 GCA_030674185.1 Monoplex corrugatus | reverse complement strand
CCTTTGAGAGCGCGTCACCGCAGTGCAGCGCCACACATTTTTTTAGCATTACTTCAGAAAGGCAAGAAGGCAAACTGTTCTTTAAGGAGAGGGACTTGGGGAAAGCCTACCTCTCCAACGTTTTTTAACATGGCCGCTGGGCGAATGCCCTGTTCTTTACGATTCTCCATTGCTATGGAATCTTTGGTGTGCGCAGGCAAGAAGAATAATAATAATAAATAATTACAATATTTATATAGCGCAAAATCTTGATAAAATCAAATCTAAGCGCTGAAGCAGACACACACGTAAGCACGCACGCACGCACACACACGCACGCACACACACACACACACACACACACACACACACGCATGGCTATAAATGGGGAGAAAGAATAAAAGCAATAAAAGCAAGAATAAAAGCAATGGAAAATTATAGAGAGCATAGCATATACAATTATATATTATAACCATGTGATTCCCTCCGAGCGGAGACAGGCAGCAGAGGGGGGGGGGGGGGGGGGTTGAGTGAGGTTAGGATTTTATGCGGAGGAGAAAAGGTGAGTTTTGAGAGCGGACTTGAAGGAGACAAAAGTAGGTTGCTGACGGACTGAGAGAGGAAGTTTGTTCCAGGAGAGTGGACCAGAAACAGAGAAGGCTCGTGGACCATAGGTATTGAGCTTAGTGCGTGGAAAGCGAAAAGTCAGAGGATCGGAGGCAGAGCGGAGGGTACGTGAGGGAAGATAGATCTCAAGTAGGCTTGACAGGTAATCGGGGGCTGCGTTATTGAGGCTTTTGTAGCACATGGTGTCTAGTTTGTACTGTATGCGCTTTGATACAGGGAGCCAGTGAAGTTGTGCCAGGAGAGGAGATATGTGGTCAGCTTTTTTCTTTTTGAGTACAAGGCGTACAGCATTGTTTTGAATGCGCTGTAGGATGTGAATGGTGGAGGCAGGAAGACCAGACAGGAGTGAATTGCAATAGTCAATGCGAGACATTATGAAGGAGAGAACGAGTTTTGCAGTTGTTTCGACAGAGAGATACTTCCTGATCAGCCTTATACGATGGAGATGATAGTAGCAGGATCTGGCAGTTTGAGAAACAAAGTTGTTCATGGAGGGGTAGAGTCAATGCAGACACCAAGGTTTTTAGCTGAATCAGAAATTGGGACTGATGTGTTACATAATGGGAGAGAAAAAGGAGGCAGCTGAGAAAGTTTCTGACGGGTGCCAATGAGGATAGCTTCTGTTTTGTCGTCATTAAGCTGAAGTCTATTGTGTGTCATCCAGTTCTTAATGTCCGAGTAACACTCAGTGGTGCGAGTCAACAGGCGCTGTATATTATCAGGCGAGTCACTGTCTTGAAGTTGGGTGTCATCAGCATAGAAGTGGTGTTTTATAGAATGGGAGTTGATGATGGTGGACAGGGGGGAGGTGTAAAGAGTGAACAGAACAGGGCCAAGGACAGATCCTTGTGGAACACCACAGGTCAGGTATGCAGGTTGAGAGTAAGTGCCATTGATGAGAACGGTTTGTTTTCTGTTGGATAGGTATGAAGTGAACCAAGACAGAGCAATGTCAGAGATGCCAAAAGTATGATGAAGTCTAGAAAGGAGAATACCATGATCAATGGTATCAAAGGCTGCAGACAGATCAAGGAGTGTGAGGAGAGAGACTTTGCCAGTATCAGTTGCAAGGAGGAGATTGTTGAGAATGTGTAGTAGGGCAGTTTCAGTGCTATGGCACTGGCGGTAGGCTGACTGGAAAGGATTGAGGAGATTGTTGGCAGACAGGTGAGAGTTCAGCTGGTTGAGGACGACTTTTTCAAGGAGTTTTGACAAGAAAGAGAGATTAGAGATAGGCCGGTAATTTTTCAGTTCATTTGGATCTAAATTGTGTTTCTTGAGAAGAGGGTGAACAATAGCAGACTTGAAAGAATCAGGGACAGTTCCAGTTTGAAGAGAAGTGTTGATGATGTCAGTGATGAATGGGAGGAGAGTAGGGAGACAGTCGGTGTAGAGAGAACCTGGAAGAGGATCCAGTTCGCAGGTTTTGAACGACATGGATCTGATTGTGTTGAGAATTTCTTCTTGTGAGACTGGGTTAAAAGTAGTAAGAGGTGTGCCAGAGAAGGAAGGGTCAGGTGGGCATGGTTGACAGGGTGTCCTGTCAAGCCTGTCACGAAGAGTTTGTATTTTGGTGGTGAAATAGTTGGAGAATACAGATGGGAGTTCTTCATTTGTATGTTTTGTTGGGAGAGGTAAATCTTTTCGTGTGCCAAGGAGATGATTCATGGTTGTAAAGAGTTCTTTTGAAGAAGAGGCATTCAGGATTTTGGTTTGGAAATAGCTTGTTTTTGCTGATGCAATGAGGGTGGATACTTTTGTTTTAGAGGCTTGGAAAAGTTGCCTGTGTACAGTGAGTTTGGATTTGCGCCAGCGGCGCTCTGCTCTGCGGCGGGCACGTTTTGCACAGGCGATCTCATGAGTGAGCCAGGGGGTAGGGGGGCGGTCAGGTAAAGGACGGGTTGTGGCTGGAGCATGAGTGTCCAGAAGATGGTGGAGAGTAGTATAGAATTCATCGGCAAGGTTATGTGACTTTTCAGAAAGGAGACGGGAGGCATCAGATGAAAATGTGGAGAGGTCGATAGATTTGAGATTGCGTCGAGTCACTGTGCGCATGGTACGGGAAGGAGGAGAAATGTCGAGAGAACAGAGAATTGCAGAGTGGTCAGATGGAAGGGCTGAAGTTAGACGGGTAGAAAGAACTAAGCAGTTGTCAGTAGCTGAATTGTGGTGATCACGAGAAATGATCCAGTCAAGAATGTGACCTTTTTGATGGGTTGGTTCAGAAATGTGTTGAGTCATATTGTGATTGGACAGAGAGTTGATGATATGTCTTGTGTCATAACGGTGAGTGTTGTCATAGTGGACATTGATGTCACCTAGAATGATGAGATTTCCAGGTAAGAGACAGTAGTAATCGAGAAGTTGATCAAAGTCAGAGAGAAACATGGATGTGGTGAGCTTGTTGGCAGAGCTAGGTGGAGGTCGATAGACACAGGAGAAGGTGATGGGGTGAGGGGTGGATTGGAAGGATACTTCAACGTGCTCGAAAGAAGGATGGGAGAAAGGCAGAGACTGCGAGAAAGACAGGCGGGAATGGAGTGAGTCGTTGTAGAGGATGGCGATACCACCACCTCGGGATGAGCGATGGAAAGAAGCAAGCCTGTAACCACTCGGAGTGAGACTCACATGTATAGGTTCATGACCAAGGGGGTTAAGCCATGTTTCGGTGATAAAAGCAATGTCAACATGTTCATCTGCGATAAAGTCAGCAATGACATCAGCTTTGCCATCAGTGCATGTTGACTGAGCGTTAAAAAGGCATATTTTCAGTTTATCACAATGCGGCGGCCGAGGTGGAGACGAAGGCAGCACCGACGGGACAGAAGACGAAGGAGACACCAGCGGGGCAGAAGACGAAGGCAGCAACGACGGGACAGAAGACGAAGGAGGCACCAGCGGGACAGAAGACAAAGGCAGCACCAGCGGGACAGAAGACGAGGGCAGCGCCGGCGGGACAGAAGACGAAAGCGGCACCGGCGGGACAGAAGGTGAAGGCGGCACCGGCGGGACAGAAGACGAAGGCGAAGACGGCAGAGGAGGAGACGAAGTTTGCAGCAGCAAGGTCGAGTGCAGGGGCAGTGGAGGAGACGAAGAAGCAGAAGAGTGGTGTCGGACTGGTACAGCAGGAGGCAGATTGTGCCAAAGTCGGTGGAGACGTCCACCACGACAGGATCGCGCAGTGCGGGGCTTAGGACACAGCCCCAGTGTTCGTATGCGCTGGTAGACGCCTCCACCGAGGTAGCACTTGCTGTGTTTAAAAAGTGTCAGTCCAATTTGTTTTATAAAAGAAGGGTCCATAATTGCGAGCCGGTCAGGAGAACAAGATACTTACAGAGAACACAAAGGTTTGGGAAAGCTGTAGCGTTGGGCGAACACAGTAGGCTAAAATGTAAACACAGTTCACAGATAAAATGTCCGACTTGAGCAGCTGAATTAAAATGATGAAAAGAGGTGTAAAAACTTTGAAATCAGATTATCTGGTAAAATATTCAAAATTTAAAAAAAAATATTTACATCACCGTGTGTCGGGATTTAAAAGCAACAAACTGATACAAAATTCAATGCATAAAATCAAATAGAACAACGATAAAATCACTGTAAAACACCACACACACTTTTGCTGCCTGCTGGCGCGACATCTACTCACAACATCACACGCGTCGGACTCGTTTTTCGTCCCCTTCCGAAGGACTAGACTTTCAGTTCAATTTTAAAATCAAACTAAAGAGAAAAGTCTAGGCCTCAATGGGGAACGAACCTTGGAACCTCGAGTTAAGTTATTGGCAGGCGAACGTTTGAACTATTCCGTCACTCTTCTCTAATGTAGAGTACTCCAGATTCAAACCCACAACCCATGGCGTAGGAATCAGACGCTCTTCTAACTGACTTACCGAGGTCCGCGTCTTCATGCTAATAATGCCCACCGTCTTACAATACTTACTATTCAATGTGCTTTTATGAAGTCGCTTGGCAAAGAAGGCGGGCTCTTCAATCGCTTTACCACTCATTGATATAGCACACAGCTTAGCTGGGACCGCAGGGACAATATTGAAATAGTGGGACTAAAGAGCTGATCGTGTCTGGCCTGCAGGGCTCAATGGGCTGTACGGGTGGAAGTCATATAGCTAATTAATTGCTGGTGTCACCACGGTACGCGGTGCGCTGTGCATAACTCCACTGTTGAAGTGGTGTGAAAGACTATGTATTACTTGATCTCTGCCTCGCTCTGTCTCTCTGTCTCTGTTGTCTTCTGCCTGTCTGCCTGCCTGCCTGCCTGCCTGTCTGCCTGCCTGCCTGTCTGTCTGTCTGTCTGTCTGTCTGTCTGTCTGTCTGCCTGTCTGTCTGTCTGTCTGTCTGTCTCTCTGTCTCTGTTGTCTTCTGTCTGCCTGCCTGCCTGCCTGCCTGCCTGTCTGTCTGCCTGTCTGCCTGCCTGCCTGTCTGTCTGTCTGTCTGTCTGTCTGCCTGTCTGCCTGCCTGCCTGCCTGCCTGCCTGTCTGTCTGTCTGTCTGTCTGTCTGTCTCTCTCTCTCTCTCTCTCTCTGCTGTGGTATTTTTGTTAGCGTAGACATTTTACAAGCGTGGGATGGATTTACATGTAACTTAAAAGATTTATTCTGCTTATGCCACTACCCTCGAAAATAAAAATGGACTCTTGTCCTTGTACTCTCTCTCTCTCTGTCTGTTTGTCTGTCTGTTTCTATATTTCCTGTAAGACTTCTGGAAGAAATAATGTTTTCAAAGGGGCAGTGGCTTGGTGAATCTCACAATCGTTTTATACACTCAAGAAGAGAAGAAAACGACCGAAGTGACAAGTGATCAGTGAATTCATAAACCAGCAATGAACAAGACGTAAGTCAACCAGCAATGAACATGACATAAATCAACCAGCAATGAACATGACGTAAGTCAACCAGCAATGAACATGACGTAAGTCAACCAGCAATGAACATGACGTAAATCAACCAGCAATGAACATGACGTAAGTCAACCAGCAATGAACATGACGTAAGTCAATCAGCAATGAACATGACGTAAGTCAACCAGCAATGAACAAGACGTAAGTCAACCAGCAATGAACATGACGTAAGACAACCAACAATGAACAAGACGTAAGTCAACCAGCAATGAACATGACGTAAGTCAACCAACAATGAACATGACGTAAGTCAACCAGCAATGAACAAGACGTAAGTCAACCAGCAATGAACATGACGTAAGTCAACCAGCAATGAACATGACGTAAGTCAACCAGCAATGAACATGACGTAAGTCAACCAGCAATGAACAAGACGTAAGTCAACCAGCAATGAACATGACGTAAGTCAACCAGCAATGAACATGACGTAAGTCAACCAGCAATGAACATGACGTAAGTCAACCAGCAATGAACATGACGTAGGTCAATCAGCAATGAACATGACGTAAGTCAACCAGCAATGAACATGACGTAAGTCAACCAACAATGAACAATACGTAAGTCAACCAGCAATGAACATGACGTAAGTCAACCAACAATGAACAAGACGTAAGTCAATCAGCAATGAATATGACGTAAGTCAACCAGCAATGAACAAGACGTAAGTCAACCAGTAATGAACATGACGTAAGTCAACCAGCAATGAACATGACGTAAGTCAACCAGCAATGAACATGACGTAAGTCAACCAAGCATCCAAACTTTCAATAGTCATACAAGCAAACAACTTACCACTCAACCCAACCAAACGACACAACTACTTACCTGTTGACGAATCAGCCGATCAACTGATCAAACAATGAATTAAGTAAAAGACAAAAACAAAAACAAAAACAAAACAAAAAACCCCAAAACAAACATGAAAAAAAACAAAAACAAACGAATTGACCAACCAGCAAGCCAACTAACCAATCAATCAGTCAATGAATCAGTCAATCAATCAATCAACCAATCAGTCAACCAATCAAATAATCAACCAGTCTACTAACTACTGGTCAATTTAAATTTCCAACCAACCAACTAACTGACAACCCACCCATCCACCCACTCAATCAGCGCAAAACCAACAACCAACCTAGTAACCACCCACGCAACCAATAGACAAGCAACAAGAATTAGTTTAGGTACTAACCCAATTTCAACCCAACGATCAACTTATTTGCCAACCAAAAAACGAATCAACGGACCAAACAAGCAAACGTGCGACCAGTTAACCAGCCAACCAACCAAGGAACCAACCAACCAACCAATTAAGGAGCCAATCAACCAACCAACCAACCAACCAACCAACCAACCAACCAACCAACCAATCAAGGAATCAACCAACCAACCAGCCAACTAACCAACCAACCAAGGAACCAACCAACCAACCAACCAAGGAGCCAACCAACCAACCAACCTACCAATCAAGGAACCAACCAACCAACCAACACCAACCAACCAACCAACCAACCAGCCAACCAACCAATCAAGGAACCAACCAACCAACTAACCAACCAACCAACCAACCAACCAAACAAGGAGCCAACCAACCAACCAACCAACCAACCAACCAACCAACCAACCAACCAACCAACCAACCAACCAACCAACCAACCAACCAACCAACCAATCAAGCAATCAATCAACCAACCAACCATCCAACCAACCAACCAACCAACCAACCAACCAACCAAGGAACCAACCAACCAACCAACCAAGGAGCCAACCAACCAACCAACCAACCAACCAACCAATCAAGGAACCAACCAACCAACCAACCAATCAAGGAACCAACCCAACCACCAACCAACCAACAACCAACCAACCAACCAACCAAACCAACCAACCAACCAATCAAGGAACCAACCAACCAACCAACCAACCAAACCACAACCAAGGAACCAACCAACCAACCAACCAATCAAGGAACCAACCAAAACCAACCAACCAAACCAACCAACCACCAACCCCAAAAGGACCAACCAACAACCAACCAACCAACCACAACCAACCAAGGAGCCAACCAACCAACCAACCAACCAACCAACCAAAGAGCCAAATAGTCTATACCTACCACTAACCAACCAGACATCAAAACCCAGATAACGGTTACTGCCCCTTTTTCACTAGTGCATACTAAACAGTGAACAAGGCCAAGACCGTTGCACTCTCAACTCTCTCTCTCTCTCTCTCTCACCTAAACTCTCTCCAAATAATCTCACCATAGATGTAAATACACAGACAGGCAACTCAGCCACCCTCCGGCATATGACAGTTTGAAGCATCGATTAGGGCTGGCTGGCTGGCTGTTGTAGTACGGCCATGGATTCCAGATCTGAACCTCGAATTTAATCCCAGCCCTCAACAAAGAAAGAAAGAAACAAACAAACAAAAACTGGCCTGTTTTTGTCCATCTTAATGTTCCAGTCAATCTGGCCGTGTCAACGATACAACAACAACAACAACAACAACAACAACAACAACAACAATGGTGACAGCAGAAAAACATCCAAGGGTCATGACCTGGATGCGGCCCGGTCCCCTTAGAGTGTCAGGTTCTAAGGGCCGAAACATTTGCTTGACGGGGATTTCTCCTCTGAGGACCTTGTGCTGTCTGGCTATCCCCAGAGTTTCTTGCTGTTTAATGTGTTATAGATTGTGTTAGTAGCCACTCCATTTCACGATCTTGTCAGGGTGCAGCGTTTTGTCACACGTTCAGCGACTCTGCCAAATAACGGATAGCAGACTGGGGAAATCACGATCGGGATTGTCAGAGTGCTATGAATATCTGTTGAATAAACTCTAGCAGACCTCTACTGTATACCATGACACAAAGTTAAGACAGGTGAAAGATTATGGTCAGGTGACAATATTGTATTCATGTGGCGATAGTTTGCGCCATTGACCGGACTGGGAGTCTTTTCACGTCTGTTTAGGCACATAGCCATGGACTCATGATCTGAAGTGTCGAATTAAAAACTGGCCTGTTTGCTGCCCATCTTCATGTTTCCATCATTCTGGTGGTGTCAGCTTACTGTTTGATAGGTCCACTGGCCTGTTGGCTGCCCATCTGAATGTTTCCATCATTCTGGTGGTGTCAGCTTACTGTTTGATAGGTCCACTGGCCTGTTGGCTGCCCATCTGACTGTTTCCATCATTCTGGTGGTGTCAGCTTACTGTTTGATAGGTCCACTGGCCTGTTGGCTGCCCATCTGACTGTTTCCATCATTCTGGTGGTGTCAGCTTACTGTTTGATAGGTCCACTGGCCTGTTGGCTGCCCATCTGAATGTTTCCATCATTCTGGTGGTGTCAGCTTACTGTTTGATAGGTCCACTGGTCTGTTGGCTGCCCATCTTAATGTTTCCATCATCCTGCTGGTGTTAGCTTACTGTTTGATAGATCCACTGGCCTGTTGGCTGTCCATCTTAATGTTTCCATCATCCTGCTGGTGTCAGCTTACTGTTTGATAGGTCCACTGGTCTGTTGGCTGTCCATCTTAATGTTTCCATCATCCTGCTGGTGTCAGCTTACTGTTTGATAGGTCCACTGGCCTGTTGGCTGCCCATCTTAATGTTTCCATCATCCTGCTGGTGTCAGCTTACTGTTTGATAGGTCCACTGGTCTGTTTGCTGCCCATCTTCATGTTTCCATCATTCTGGTGGTGTCAGCTTACTGTTTGATAGGTCCACTGGCCTGTTGGCTGCCCATCTTCATGTTTCCATCGTTCTGGTGGTGTCAGCTTACTGTTTCAAAGGTCCTTCTCTTTAACTCCCCATTCCAAGACCTTGTCAGCGTGTAGGGTATTACGCAGGCTCCGGGAGTCTGCCAAATAGTTGGGGACAGATTTGGGTGAAGCGCATATGGAATTGTCCGAGTGTGATGTGTCCCCATTGAATAAAGTCCAAACAAACTCCAAACCTGGGGCATTTTTGGTTAACTTCTCTAATATCCTCTTCAGGTCTGTCAGCTGGCTACTGACCGTTAACTAAGAGAAAGGTCCCACGGACTTAAATTGAAGCTAGCTGAGTGCTGATGTATGCTCGTGAGGTCCGTAGCATCTCACTAAATGTGACAGCTAGTTGCCTGTCTCCCTATCCATGTCTATGATCACATCACACAGTGTTACAGACACTATTGCCTGTCCTTCTATCCATATCTATGATCATATCACAGAACACAGCAGAGCTAGTTGTCTGTCTCCTTATCCATGTCTATGATCATCTCACGGAACGTGACAGAGCTAGTTGTCTGTCTCCCTATCCATGTCTATGGTCATATCACAGAGTGTGACAGAGCTAGTTGTCTGTCTCCCTATCCATGTCTATGATCATACCACAGTGTGTGACAGAGCTAGTTGTCTGTCTCCCTATCCATGTCTATGATCATATCACAGAGTGTGACAGAGCTAGTTGTGTGTCTCCCTATCCATGTCTATGGTCATATCACAGAGTGTGACAGAGCTAGTTGTCTGTCTCCCTATCCATGTCTATGATCATATCACAGTGTGTGACAGCTAGTTGTCTGTCTCCCTATCCATGTCTATGATCATATCACGGAACGTGACAGAGCTAGTTGCCTGTCTCCCTATCCATGTCTATGATCATATCACAGTGTGTGACAGAGCTAGTTGTCTGTCTCCCTATCCATGTCTATGGTCATATCACAGAGTGTGACAGAGGTAGTTGTTTGTCTCCTTATCCATGTCTATGGTCATATCACAGAGTGTGACAGAGCTAGTTGTCTGTCTCCTTATCCATGTCTATGGTCATATCACAGAGTGTGACAGAGCTAGTTGTCTGTCTCCCTATCCATGTCTATGATCATATCACAGAGTGTGACAGAGCTAGTTGCTTGTCTCCCTATCCATGTCTATGGTCATATCACAGAGTGTGACAGAGCTAGTTGTCTGTCTCCCTATCCATGTCTATGGTCATATCACAGAGTGTGACAGAGCTAGTTGCTTGTCTCCCTATCCATGTCTATGATCATATCACAGAGTGTGACAGAGCTAGTTGTCTGTCTCCCTATCCATGTCTATGGTCATATCACAGAGTGTGACAGAGCTAGTTGCCTGTTTTCCTATCTGTGCCTATGATCATATCACAGAATGTGACATACTTGTTTGTCTCACTATCCATGTCTATGATCATATCACAGAATGTGACATACTTGTTTGTCTCACTATCCATGTCTACAATCATATCAAAGAGCATTACACAGCAAGTTGCTTGTCTCCTATCCATGTCTATATCCTCACCAATGCCAAACAGTTAGACACATACACACACTCACGCGCACACACAGACACACGACACACATAATCGTCACCAGGCTTTGAACCCAAGACCAGAACGTGTCCGTGTCACAGAGCAAAGTGGACGACCAGAAAGAACTGTGAATTACAGAGACGTGGAGAGAGAGGGAGAAAAGAACAAAAATGTCTGTACGACAGAAAAAGGATTATTTTTACGGAAGGAATAACTTATTGGTGGTTTTGTGATTGCTGTGGTTTTCTGTGCTCGCTTCTCAACTGACAGTAAGTGATTTGTGTTTGTTTGGGGCTTTGTTATCGGGTTTGATGTTCGTGGCTGTATGTGTGATAATTGATCTCGGCTAACTGATCCAGGATTTGATATGTAATGATAAATAATTGATGTGCAAACACAGCCTGCTTTGCTCATGCTCTAACACATATATGAGACAAACTCAAACTTTTTCAAAACTTCAAAAAATCTTTTGTACTCAAGGATAGTAGTATTAGGCGCCACTGAACTTGTCCTGCTCTTAATACTTTGCTACACTACAAACATAACATAGTCAACAAATAAAAGAAGGAACAAAAAAGCAGTAGACACTAAAAACACAAGATCATAGCATAACATAATAAGTCAAGGAAAAACGTCAAACCAAAAACTGACACGCAGAACTAGAAGAACAGCAGGAAAAGTGTTTGCTATCAAAATAGTGCTGTCAAAGAACTGGCTCCAACTTATCACTGCTTCTCTGTCTGGTTTATATGTGTCTTCTACAAGAAGTAAGTGGGTTTTCTATTTACTTTCTATTGCTGCTGAGATTAACTGAGTGTGTGCGAGTCTTAACTGTAGTGTCATCATCATCATCACCAAGTGCCTTGCCACATGGCGTTGGCGATCATGGCCTTCCATCTGTTTCTATCCTTTGTTGCCTCGAGCGCCTCTTCCACCCTCTTTGTCTTCAGCCACTCTGCAAGTCCGTCCAATATTTTCTCCCTGGGTCTACCTGGTGCTCTCTTTCCCTCCAGCTTTCTTGTTGTGACCAGGTGCTCCAATTCCCTTTTCCTCATAAAATGGCCTATAAATGTTGCCTGTCTTTTCCTAGTTTTCCTTATGAATGATCTTCTTGTGTCTGTCTCCGTCAAGACTGTCTCGTTTGTTTTCTTTGCTGTCCATGAAACTCAACATTCTTCTCAGAAACCACATCTCGGCTGCCTCAATCTTGTTCTGGCTTTGCTTGTTGACTGTCCACGCCTCACAACCGTACAACAGTATTGGTTCTATATAACATTCAAGAACTCTTCTTCCTGGTGTTAATTGATAGGCATTTGTTGGTAAGAATGCTTGTCATCTTCTTGAATGCTGTTTTGGCTTGGCCGATTCTGCTGGCTATTTCCAGTGTGCATCTGCCGTCTGGTGAAATAATCGTTCCCAGGTATTTAAACTTACCAACCAGTCTCAAGGTTGTGCCGTTTGCTGTTATTTTTTCGTAAGGGCATTTTCGTGTTTTTTACTGATTACCATGACTTCAGTCTTCTTACTGTTTAGTTCCAACCCCTTACCTTTGCTTTCATTTTCTAGTATATTCACAAGGTTTTGTAGGTCCTTTTCATTTTCTGCAATTAGCACGGTGTCATCTGCGTACCGAATGTTGTTTATGATTTTTCCTCCAACCTTTAATC
>JAPXFY010000013.1:2370657-2373157 GCA_030674185.1 Monoplex corrugatus | reverse complement strand
AGAGGAAAGAGGTGTGTGTGTGTGTGTGTGTGTGTGTGTGTGTATGTATGTATATGTGTGTGTGTGTATGTAGTGGTGTGTGTTGTGTGTGTGTGTATGTATGTGTGTGTGTTTTGTTGTGTGTGTGTGCGTGCGTGTGTGGTGTGATGTATGTATGTGTGTGTGGTAGTGTGCGGCGCGCGCGCGCGCGTGTGTGTGTGTGTGTGTGTCTTCGTTTTTGTTTTTACCATTCGATGAGAAAGAGGAAGGAAGAGGAAGAAAGTGGCAGAGGACCACAGAGAGGAGAGAGAGAGAGAAGAGAGAGAGAGAGAGAGAGAGAGGACACACACAGACAGACAGACAGACAGACAGACAGAGAGGAGAGAGACAGACAGACAGACGAAGGGAGAGAGAGAGAGAGAGAGGGAGATAGATAGATAGATGAGATAGATAGATAGATAGATGATAGATAAATAGATAGACTGATAGACAGATAGACTGAAAGAACGAAAGAAGAGAGAGACAGAGAGAGGAGAAGAAGAAGAAGAAGAAGAAGAAGAAGAAGAAGAAGAAGAAGAAAGAAGAAGAAGAAGAAGAAGAAGAAGAAGAAGAAGAAGAAGAAGAAGAAGAAGAAGAAGAAGAAGAAGAAAGAAGAAGAAGAAAGAAGAAGAAGAAGAAGAAGAAGAAGAAGAAGAAGAGAGAGAGAGAGAGAGAGAGGGAGAGGGAGAGGGGGGAATAGACGACTAAATGAACAAATGAATGGTATTATTTTTCCAACGGTGCAGACAGTTTCACAATGCAATGATTTCAAGTCAGTCCTCCATGTCTGCCTTTGCCAGTTACCTAACTTCAGTCAAGCAAACGTAAGAGAACCCAACGACTATAACAGTACTAGTGACAAAGTATAATTATGCACAGTGGAGTACAGCGTCTTGTTGCTGGCCAGATAATTATACAGTGTGAAAATGCCCTAGAACATCATATCATGGGGAGGCCGAAATTGCTCAACCATCACTCATAATCTCTTATTATTAAACAGCCATATTTTATGTAATGATAACATCATAACATACACATGCGTGCACGGGCATATACACACACACGTAGCCACACGTAACACACATACATACACACACATACACATACATACATATGTTTGCTGTCTATCCGTCTGTCTGTCTCACTTCATCATACTTTTGGCATCTCTGACATTGCTCTCTCCTTTTTCACTTCGTATTTATCAAACAGAAAACAAACTGTTCTCATCAATGGCACTTACTCTCAACCTGCATACCTGACCTGTGGTGTTCCACAAGGATCTGTCCTTGGCCCTGTTCTTTTCACTCTTTATACCACCCCCCTGTCCACCATCATCAACTCCCACTCTATAAAACACCACTTCTATGCTGATGACACCCAACTTCAAGACAGTGACTCACCTGATAATATACAGCGCCTGTTGACTCACACCACTGAGTGTTACTCGGACATTAAGAACTGGATGACACACAATAGACTTCAGCTTAATGACGACAAGACAGAAGCTATCCTCATTGGCATCCGTCAGAAACTTTCCCAGCTGCCTCCTCTTTCTCTCCCATTATGTAACACATCAGTCCCAATTTCTGATTCAGCTAAAAACCTTGGTGTCTGCATTGACTCTACCCTGTCCATGAACAACTTTGTTTCTCAAACTGCCAGATCTTGCTACTATCATCTCCATCGTATAAGGCTGATCAGGAAGTATCTCTCTGTGGAAACAACTGCAAAACTCGTTCTCTCCTTCATAATGTCTCGCATTGACTATTGCAATTCACTCCTGTCTGGTCTTCCTGCCTCCACCATTCACATCCTACAGCGCATTCAAAACAATGCTGTACGCCTTGTACTCAAAAAGAAAAAAGCTGACCACATATCTCCTCTCCTGGCACAACTTCACTGGCTCCCTGTATCAAAGCGCATACAGTACAAACTAGACACCATGTGCTACAAAAGCCTCAATAACGCAGCCCCCGATTACCTGTCAAGCCTACTTGAGATCTATGTTCCCTCACGTACCCTCCGCTCTGCCTCCGATCCTCTGACTTTTCGCTTTCCACGCACTAAGCTCAATACCTATGGTCCACGAGCCTTCTCTGTTTCTGGTCCACTCTCCTGGAACAAACTTCCTCTCTGTCCGTCAGCAACCTACTTTTGCCTCCTTCAAGTCCTCTCTCAAAACTTACCTTTTCTCCTCTGCATAAAATCCTAACCTCACTCAACCCCCCTCTGTAGCCTGTCTCCGCTCGGAGGGGAATCACTTTGTTTTAATATATAATTGTATATGATGTGCTCTCTGTGGTTTTCCATTGGTTTTATTCTTGCTTTTATTGCTTTTATTCTTTCTCCCCATTTGTGGCCATGCGTGTGTGTGTGTGTGTGTGTGTGTGTGTGTGTGTGTGTGTGTGTGTGTGTGTGTGTGTGTGTGTGTGTGTGTGTGTGTGCGTGTGTGTGCGTGCGTGCGTGCGTGCGTGTGTGTCTT
>JAPXFY010000013.1:2328157-2350657 GCA_030674185.1 Monoplex corrugatus | reverse complement strand
GCGCGGTGTGCTGCCCTATGGGCTGGAGTTAAGCGTGGCCGTACTGCTGGGCGACGAGAACGGAGGTTAAACCCATGAAGGCGGTTCCGTATGGTCTGCTGGCTGATGTTGATGTTAGTAGCCACCCTCAGCTGCCTTCGAATGATGCTGGAAGAGGCTGTTCTTGTCTGCAGGGCTTGTCGTTCAATGAGACGATCTTCACGTGGGTTTGTCTTCTTCGGTCGACCAGATCTGCGTCTTTCATGGACCCTCTCAGTGGCTGTGAAGCGTTGAATCAGTCTGACAATGACCGAGATGGACACCTGAAGTCGCCTGGCCACTTCTCGCTTGGGAACACCATCTTGGAACCATGCAACAGCTCGTCCCCTCTCAAACTCGCTCAATTTTCGTCGTGGAGGCATTGTCAGATCAGGCCTACTACTGGTGGAATGTCTTCTTATAAAGCCAAGCAAGAGACAGCATCTCATACATAAACAGCAGTGCTTGCACGTGCATAATGGTTTTTCCATCTGGCTTGTGCAATGTGTTCAGGCAGAACGGTCCAAAACAAGGTCATTTTTCGCAAGTTTCCGCTTTTCCGTTTGCGGCCAAGCTCAGTAGTAGAGAATCCCGTGCAATTTTCGCACTAACACAACATCGCCCACTTACAGCTGAACAAGAATTCATAACAATTTGGCTGGACTGAGAAATAATTAACAGTAGCGAACTGAGTTTATTACGCACCTGTTTTCTCATAGTGATCCTTAACTTTTTGTGCGTAGCTTATATACATACATACAAACATACAGAAAGAAAGAAAGATATAAACATACATACATACATACATACAGAAAGAAAGATATAAACATACATACATACATACATACATACATACATACAGAAAGATATAAACATACATACATACATACAGAAAGAAAGATATAAACATACATACATACATACAGAAAGAAAGATATAAACATATATACATACATACATACATACAGAAAGAAAGATATAAAATATATACATACATACATACATACATACATACAGAAAGATATAAACATACACACATACATACAGAAAGAAAGATATAAACATACATACATACAGAAAGAAAGAAAGATATAAACATATATACATACATACATACATACAGAAAGAAAGATATAAACATATATACATACATACAGAAAGAAAGAAAGATATAAACATACATACATACATACATACAGAAAGAAAGATATAAACATACATACATACATACATACAGAAAGAAAGATATAAACATATATACATACATACATACATACAGAAAGAAAGATATAAACATACATACATACAGAAAGAAAGATATAAACATATATACATACATACATACATACAGAAAGAAAGATATAAACATACATACATACATACATACAGAAAGAAAGATATAAACATACATACATACAGACAGAAAGAAAGATATAAACATACATACATACATACATACAGAAAGATATAAACATACATATATACATACATACATACAGAAAGAAAGATATAAACATACATATATATATACATACATACATACATACAGAAAGAAAGATATAAACATACATATATACATACATACATACATACAGAAAGATATAAACATACATATATACATACATGCATACATACAGAAAGATATAAACATACATATATACATACATACATACATACAGAAAGAAAGATATAAACATACATACATACATACATACATACATACATACATACATACAGAAAGATATAAACATACATATATACATACATACATACAGAAAGAAAGATATAAACATACATATATACATACATACATACAGAAAGAAAGAAATATATAAAATACATACATACATACAGAAAGAAAGATATAAACATACATATATACATACATACATACAGAAAGAAAGATATAAACATACATACATACATACATACAGAAAGAAAGAGAGAAAGATACAAACATACATATATATACATACATACATACAGATATAAACATACATATATATACATATATACAGAAAGAAAGAAAGAAAGATATAAACATACATATATACATACATACAGAAAGAAAGAGAGAAAGATATATACATACATTTTATATATACATACATACATACATACATACATACAGAAAGAAAGAGAGAAAGATACAAACATACATATATATATACATACATACATACATACAGAAAGATAAATACAATACATACATACATACATACATACATACATACAGAAAGAAAGAGAGAAAGATACAAACATACATATATATATACATACATACATACATACAGAAAGATACAAACATACATATATATATACATACATACATACATACATACATACAGAAAGATACAAACATACATATATATATACATACATACATACATACATACATACAGAAAGAGAGAAAGATACAAACATACATATATATTATACTACATACATACATACAGAAAGATACAAACATACATATATACATACATACAGAAAGAAAGAGAGAAAGATACACACATACATATATACATACATACAGAAAGAAAGAGAGAAAGATACACACATACATATATACATACATACAGAAAGAAAGATACAAACATACATATATACATACATACAGAAAGAAAGAGAGAAATATACAAACATACATATATACATACATACAGAAAGAGAGAAAGACACAAACATACATACATACTACATACAATACATAATACAGAAAGAAACATATATACATACATACAGAAAGATACAAACATACATATATACATACATAAAGAAAGAGAGAAAGATACAAACATACATACATACATCATACATACATACAGAAAGAAAGAAAGAAAGAAACATAGGTAGAAAGAAACTCTAGAGAGAGCTAGACAACAGAAGGTCTTCAGAGAAGTAACCCCCTTTAGACAAGTGTTTCGGCCCTGAATTCCTTACACTCTCTGGGGGCCGGGCCACATCCAGGTCATGACTCCTGGATGCCCTTCTGCTGTTGTCTATTTTTTTTTTATTTCCCACGCTGGGGATCGAACCTGGGCGATTCTGCGCTTCAGAACTGCGATACGCGGTTTTACCAATGTGCTAACGGGGCACACATCATCTGTAGGGAATTTAATCCTTATGAAGTTCACTTTTGGTTCCTCCTTGCCCAGATCCAGCTTGAGCTCCTTTCTGCTGCCTCTGCCATCGCTTTAAGGGCTCTTCTTCCCAGAAATGGCGAGTTGTTTCATGAGATCATAAGCGGAGGTGCCCACAAACCTCTTGCCCCGACCTCTATGGCGAAGATTTTGACCCGCAGACCTGCTTTCTTCAGGGTGCTGGCAAGACCGGCGTATTTTTCGGTCTTGTAGATATGTGCTTCTTCCATTCTGCTTTCGTATGGCACAGTGAGTTCTATCAGAATCACTTGTTTCGAGGAGTCAGAGTGGAGAGCGATGTCTGGTCTCATGCCTGTCTTGCTGATGACATCTGGGTAATTTCTCCACTCTGGGAGGTCTGCTGTACACTCCCAGTCGACTGCTCCATCCAGAAGACCCTTTGGCAATGTGCTGGTTGTCATAGCACTTTCGGGCCAGACCTGTTTCCCTCCTGCTTTGTAGAACGTTGTCATAGCAATTGGTGCGTTTGGGGTCATGGTTTTTTCGCTAACCACGTCTGTGATCACATACATATATACATACATACAGAAAGATACAAACATACATATATACATACATAAAGAAAGAGAGAAAGATACAAACATACATACATACATACATACAGAAAGAAAGAAAGAAAGAAAGAAACATACATATATACATACATAAAGAAAGAGAGAAAGATACAAAACATACATACATACATACATACATACAGAAAGAAAGAAAGAAAGAAACATACATATATACATACATAAAGAAAGAGAGAAAGATACAAACAAACATACATACATACATACATACAGAAAGAGAGAAAGATATAAACATACATATATACATACATACAGAAAGAAAGAAAGAGAAAGATACAAGCAAGCAAGCAAGACAAAAATCTGACAGAAAAAAGAAAACTGGGTTGTCGACTTTGCGATAACTTTTTGATCGTTCCCGGGCACAGTTCAAAACAACAAGAAAATAATAATAAAAGGTAACAACAACAACAACAACAAAAGAATAAAAAAGAAGAAGAACAACAACAGCAACAACAATAACAATAACAATAGTAATAATAGTAATTACAGTAATAATAATGATAATGATAATAATAATAATAAGAAGAAGAAGAAGTAGAAGAAGAAAAAGACAGTCAGGAGAGGGAGTGGGGTGTAAGCAGCCTTGTCTGTCATTGGGAAAGAAATGGGACTATCGGCCTTTACTAAGTTTGCTAACTTTGCTAATATATGGCGATGTGAATAACTGAGAGAGAGAGAGAGAGAGAGAGAGAGAGAGAGAGAGAGAGACAGACAGACAGACAGACAGAGACAGAGAGACAGAGAGCTGAGAGAGAGAGAGAAAGAGAGAGAGAGACAGAGAGACAGAGAGCTGAGAGAGAGAGAGAGATAGAGAGAGACAGAGAGAAAGAGAGAGAGAGAGACAGACAGACAGAGACAGAGACAGAGAGAGAGAGAGAGAGAAAGAGAAGAGAGAGAGACAGACAGACAGAGACAGAGAGACAGAGAGCTGAGAGAGAGAGAGAGAGAGCGAGAGAGAGAGAGAGAGAGGAGAGAGAGAGAGAGAGAGAGAGAGAGAGAGAGAGAGAGAGGAGAGAGAGAGAGAGAGCAAAGACTTAGGAATACGTTTGCATTCGGACAGTTCCACATGTGCTTCATTCAGATAATAATAATAATAATAATAATAATAATAATAATAATAATAATAATAATAATAATAATAATAATAATAATAGCTTGTCTCATTGACTGTCTTGATGTTTTGTTACCCCAGATAACTCACGTCATGAATACTTCTCTCTCCTCTGGTTGTTTTCCACCCATCTTTAAGTTAGCAATTGTTCGGCCACTTTTAAAGAAGGCATCATTAGATCGGAACTGTTTAAAGAATTATAGACCCGTTTCTAATCTGTCATTCCTTTCTAAAGTTCTTGAGAAAATCGTTCTTTCCCAACTGTTAGACCACCTCACTCACAACCACCTCCTGAATCCACACCAGTCAGCATACAGGCAGTCACACAGCACTGAAACAGCTCTCCTGAGGATAGTCAACGACATTCTTCTCGGTCTTGACAATGACCGAGTTTCCATTCTTGCTCTCTTAGATCTCTCCGCTGCCTTTGACACTAGTGATCATTCTATCCTTCTGTCCAGACTTCAAACTTCTTTTGGCATCTGTGGTTCTGTTCTGAGTTGGTTCCAATCCTATCTAGTCGATCGCACTCAAACTGTCTGTGTGAAGGGTGTTTCTTCTGAACCATCTGTTCTGTCTTCCGGCGTCCCACAAGGGTCTGTTCTGGGACCCATGCTTTTTGTGCTGTATGCGTCACCTGTGTCCGATGTCATCAGTCGTCACGCCATGTCACATGAGAGCTTCGCTGATGATACTCAGGTTCATCAGTCGGCTTCCATTAATGAAATTGATGGGCTGATGGCTCGGACGCAGGGGTGCATTTCAGACCTGAAGGTATGGATGACACAAAATAAACTTCAGCTAAATGATGACAAAACGGAACTCCTCCTAGCTTGCCCCAAGAAATTTCTCAGCCAACCATCTTTGCCCACTTCTCTTGAAATGGGCAATATCACAGTTCCCTTTTCTTCCGCTGTTCGCAGTCTTGGGGTCACTCTTGACCAAACCCTCTCTTTTCAGCAACACATCTCAAATGTTTGTAGAAGTGCTTACTTTGAACTTCGGAAGATTAGCTCTGTCCGCCACCTCCTGTCTGCTGACGCTACTAAAACTCTAGTCTGTGCTTTCATCTTCTCTAAACTTGACTATTGCAACTCTCTTTTGGTTGGACTTCCTAAACATCTCTTACATAGACTTCAACGAATACAGAATAATGCCGCCCGTCTGGTTTGTAGGTCCTCTAAATTTGAACATGTCTCTCCTTTGCTTCACTCACTTCACTGGCTTCCCATCTCAGACAGGATAGATTACAAAATTTCTTCACTGACCTACCATGCTGTCTCTGGCACTGGCCCTGAATACCTCTCTGAACTTGTTCACATTTACACTCCTTCTCGCTCTCTCCGCTCTTCATCTGACACTAGACTTCTCCGCATTCCCTCTGTGAGGACAAAAACTTATGGCCAACGATCTTTCTCTTACCAGGCTCCCACTACGTGGAATACCCTACCAACTCCTCTCAGGCACGCAGAGTCTATTACCTCTTTCAAAACCTCACTCAAAACACATCTGTTCTCGTGCTGACTTCTCCTCTTCGTGGTGCTTCTTCTTTATGCTTATGATATTGACAACCTGCGATCGTGTATGTTGTGTGTGTGTGTGTTTGTGTGTGTGTGTGCGTGCGCGCGCGCGTGCGTGCGTGTGTGTGTGTGTGTGTGTGTGTGTGTGTCTGTGTGTGTGTGTGTGTGTGTACTTGTAAAGCGCCAGAAGCAATTTTTTGGACTGTGCGCTATATAAATGCTCATTATTATTATTATTATTATTATTACGAAAGGTCTGTTGTTGTTTCATTGCGTAAGTCAGTGTTTGAACTTGAATATTCTGTGGTTTTTGATGTATCTTCTTACTTGTGTAGCTTTGATGGTGGTTGTTATCTCATTGTATACGTAGTTGTGAACATTTTTTGTTTTGCGAAATGTAAAGCGCTGGTGAGCATGTTTGCATGGAATATGCGCTATATAAATAAACATTATTATTATTTATTATTATTATTATTATTAATTACAATATTTATATAGCGCAAAATCTTGATAAGATCAAATCTAAGCGCTTCATTCAGATGTACCGACAATTATCCAGCAGACGCCTTGAACCAGCGCAAAACCATGCGCTTGCAAGGTCTTGAAATAGAGAGGAGACAGGATCTATGAAACAGGAAGCTGACGGCATCTGACTGATTGCAGCATGAAGATGGGCAGTGTACAGACCAGTTGTTATACGACAGTCTGCCGTTACACTGGAGACATCTGATCTTCAGACACAGACAGACAGACAGACAGACAGGCAGACAGGCAGACAGACAGGCAGACAGGCAGGCAGACAGGCAGGCAGGCAGGCAGACAGGCAGACAGGCAGACAGGCAGACAGGCAAACAGGCAGACAGACTGACAGACTGACAGACAGACTGACAGACAGACAGACAGACTGACAGACAAACAGACAGACAGACTGACAGACAGACTGACAGACAGACTGACAGACAGACTGACAGACAGACAGACAAACAGACAGGCAGGCAGACAGACAGACAAACAGACAGACAGACAGACAGACAGACAAAGACGGAAAGTGACAGAGAGAGGAGGGTGGGTGGGTGTTTTTGGACTCCGTTGGTCCATTTGAATATCTTCCTTATTACACAAAATACACACAAAAATAATTAAGTCATGCTCGGGGATAGTGTAAGGGAAGAAACATAACTATGTTGGATTAATAAACGACGTCTGTTTAAAAACAACTCACACCCTATCACAACTTTGTGGAGACAATGTTTGTTTAAACTGGAAAGCAGACAAGATAAAGCTTTTATTGTGGACATATTGACGACAAACTCATGATAAAGTCTACACCATTTAAAGTGTCGGTCCCTGACGACATAAATATGCGGCATATCTCAAACGATTTATCCTACCGTCAATGGCATCGTTTAACGTGTAACCAAATGGTCAAGCGATTCCCAAGATCTTTCTTTTGGCAGTTAGAGACCCAGGCGTTAAAATTGACAAATGAACGGTCGTTACAAATGCATTTAAATTGCGGTGCTTTGGACCAAGCATAGTTAAGCCTAACCCGATTTTGTTTTAATGCCATTGCTGACATTTTTCAAAACGTGTGTAAATGTTTCTTTTCTCCCTATTTGCGATCCAAAGAGGGAAACTGGTGGCTGTCTTGTCTGTTGTTAATATTGTGTCAGCTTTTCAGGTGAGTACAGAGCATTTCTTGTTCATATCTGTTACAAAAGATGCAAAACAGCTGACAATATGTTTGAAGATATGGTAAGACTTATTTCCTAAATTTCAGTCATGGTCAACATGTCATGTTTAAACACATGGTAAGACTTATTTCCTAAATTTCAGTCGTGGTCAACATGTCATGTTTTAACACATGGTAAGACTTATTTCCTAAATTTCAGTCATGGTCAACATGTCATGTTTTAACACATGGTAAGACTTATTTCCTAAATTTCAGTCGTGGTCAACATATAATGTTTTAACATATAGGAAGAATTATTTCCTAAATTTCACGCATGGACAACATATCATATTTTAATGTTTGGGGAGACCTACATTTTACATGTCAGCCATTTGGATTCAAACCTGTCTGTTCTCAAATAGCTGTGAAGCTGGGCCTTTGATCAGACTTTTATGTTTAACATTTGTGTTCAAAATGACAGTTTTTTTCTCTCTCTCTCTGTGTCTCTATCTGTCTGTCTGCCTGTCTGCCTGTCTGCCTTGCTGTCTGTGTGGCTGTCTCTCTTTCCTTTGTCTCTGTCTGTCTGTTTCTCTCTGTGTCTCTCTCTGTCTCTCCTCTCTCTGTCTCCCAATCTCTTTGTCTCTGTCTCTCTGTCTCTGTCTCTCTGTGAGAAACACACATACACACTTATGCACATACACATACTTATGCTTACACACATATGCACAAACATACATATGCACACACAGACACACAGAAACACACATACACACACACACACACACACACACACACACACACACACACACACACACACACACACACACACACACAAACACACAGACACAGATACACATACACAAAATACACAAGCAATATACAATCGCTTATTAGATCTAAATTAACCTATGCCCAAGAAATATTCTTCAGCGCACCAAAACGTTTACTCACAAAACTGCAGAGCATAGATTGTAAAGGTTTCAAACTTGCGCTGGGTCTTCCAATGCATGCCTGTTGCCATCGCACATACAATGCAATAAAATTGTTGCCACTTGATGAACAAAGGAAAGTCGCTTCTACTAAATTTCTGTTAAGAAACACCACCATAGAAAACAGCATCAAAACAGAGACAAAAGTAAGATCAGACACCGACTTTCCAAAATGAGCTAAATCAATATCCTCACAGGTCACGCTTACAACATTTACAGCTGATGTTATGAAAGGCTCTGGAATTGATTTAGACACAGGTCCTGTAACTTTAAGACCTTCGTTTTCACCAGTACCCAGTTGGGAACTTCAAAGAGCACGATTTGACATACACCACACTGACTTAAAAAAAGAAGATAATATCAACTTACTGGCAAGTCACGTTAAATGTCATATAGAAGACT
Organism: Monoplex corrugatus; assembly: GCA_030674185.1. Lineage (NCBI taxonomy): Eukaryota > Metazoa > Mollusca > Gastropoda > Littorinimorpha > Ranellidae > Monoplex > Monoplex corrugatus. Next base: position 2,341,209 of record JAPXFY010000013.1, on the reverse strand, counting down.
TTTATTCCGATCACTTGAAAGTTTACACTGATGGTTCAATAATTGAAAGACAAGCAGGCTCGGCGTTTTTAATACCTGCTCTCAAAATTGAGAAATCTTTCTATATAGAACTTAATAAATCTATCTTTACTGCAGAACTCTTTGCAATCTTAATGGCTTTGAATTATATGATAAATCTTCCTAGGACAATTCTTCAGATACTTTTTTGCGTTGATTCAAAATCTATACTTCAAGCTCTTAAATTATCAAAATTACAAACAAGATCTGAAATGATATTGGAAATTACTCACTTGATTAATAGTTTATCCTTAAGAGGCACTGATATTACTTTCTGCTGGATACCATCTCATAGTTCTTTTCATTACAATGATATGGTTGATAGGGCTGCCAAACGGGGGGCAAAGAGCTCACCAGATTCAAATCATATACAACTTTCCCTCTCATTGCATGAGTGTTATACCTTAGTGGACGCCTACGTATGGAAGCAGTTTCAAGATAAACAGAAAAAGTATGAAAAATGTTACATGAATTTTGAAATTAGCAAAACACCTAAGCGGTTCCCTGCCAGAAGAAGTATACAATCCCTTATGTATAGATGGAAACTTGATGCATTCAAAACAAAATACACCAGGAATGTAGTGTGCCTGTGTGGAAAAAAGATAACACATAGTCATATTCTTTCATGCGTTCGGGTAAAACGACATATACCTACGTTATCAACGAAGACAGTTTCTGACATATTTGCCTCACCATCCTTAACATGAATTTTTTGTTAGCCTGTCAAAAAGTCCTATAGCGAATCATCTTTAACGCGCCGTTCAGTGTTATGGTTAGCTAATTTTACTGTTTCAATCGTTAATTATGATAACGTCATTTCTGAATTTTTCTTTCTTGTCTTGTTTATCTGGTTCATTTCTTTTTCCTGAAGATTAACCATTTCCAAGTTTTTTTGTTTTTTGTTTTATTGTCTAAAATCACTTTAGTGAATAGACATTAAATCAAAGACCACCACCACCACACACACACACACACACAAACACACAGACACAGATACACACACACAAAATACACAAGCACACACACAAACACGCACACACAAACATACACACACACAGACAAACACACACAGACAAACACACACAGACACACACACATACGAGCACACACACAAACACACACACAGACACACAGACACACACACACAAACACACACACACAAGCACGCACGCACACACAGACACACACACAAGCACACACACAGACACACACAGGCACGAACACACAGGCACGCACACACAGAAACAAACCAAGAACACAAGAACAATAACACAACAACAAGAACACAACAACAAAAACAACAACAAGAACACAACAACAATAATACAACAACAATAACACAACAACAAGAACACAACAACAAGAACACAACAACAATAACACAACAACAAAAACAACAACAATAACACAACAACAATAACACAACAACAAGAACACAACAACAAAAACAACAACAAGAACACAACAACAAGAACACAACAACAATAACACAACAACAAGAACACAACAACAAGAACAAGAAAACAAAAACAAGAACACAAGAACAATAACACAACAACAAGAACACAACAACAAGAACACAACAACAAAAACAACGACAAGAACAAGAAAACAACAACAAGAACACAAGAACAAGAACACAACAACAAGAACACAACAACAAGAACAAGAACATAAGAACACAACAACAAGAACACAACAACAAGAACACAACAACAAGAACAAGAACACAAGAACACAACAACGAGAACACAACAACAAGAACACAATAACAAGAACACAACAACAAGAACACAACAACAAGTACACAACAACAAGAACACAACAACAAGAACAAGAACATAAGAACACAACAACAAGAACACAACAACAAGAACACAACAACAAGAACACAACAACAAGAACACAACAACAAGAACACAACAACAAGTACACAACAAAAAGAACACAAGAACACAAGAACACAACAACAAGAACACAAGAACACAACAACAAGAACACAACAACAAGAACACAACAACAAGAACACAATAACAAGAACACAAGAACACAAGAACACAAGAACAAGAACACAACAACAAGAACACAAGAACAAGAACACAAGAACACAAGAACACAACAACAAGAACACAACAACAAGAACACAACAACAAGAACACAAGAACAAGAACACAAGAACACAACAATAAGAACACAACAACAAGAACATAAGAACACAACAACAAGAACACAAAAACAAGAACAAGAACACAACAACAAGAAAACAACAACAACAACACAAGAACACAACAACAAGAACACAACAACAAGAACACAACAACAAGAACACAAAAACAAGAACAAGAACATAAAAACAAGAACACAAAAAACAATAACACAACAACAAGAACACAACAACAACAACAACAACAATAAGAACACAACAACAAGAACACAACAACAAGAACACAATAACAAGAACACAACAACAAGAACACAACAACAAGAACACAAGAACACAACAATAAGAACACAACAACAAGAACACAACAACAAGAACACAACAACAAGAACACAACAACAAGAACACAACAACAAGAACACAAGAACAAGAACACAAGAACAAGAACACAACAACAAGAACACAAATAACAAGAACACAACAACAAGAACACAAGAACAAGAACACAACAACAAGAACACAATAACAAGAACACAACAACAAGAACACAATAACAAGAACACAAGAAACACAATAACAAGAACACAACAACAAGAACACATAACAAGAACACAAGAACACAATAACAAGAACACAACAACAAGAACACATCAACAAGAACACAAGAACACAATAACAAGAACACAACAACAAGAACACAATAACATGAACACAACAACAAGAACACAACAACAAGAACGAACACAATAACAGAGAGAAAGAGAGAGAGAGAGAGACAGACAGACAGAGACAGAGACAGAGAGAGAGAGAGAGAGAAAGAGATAGAGAGAGAGACAGACAGACAGAGACAGAGAGACAGAGAGCTGAGAGAGAGAGAGAGAGAGCGAGAGAGAGAGAGAGAGAGAGAGAGAGAGGAGAGAGAGAGAGAGAGAGAGAGAGGAGGAGAGAGGAGAGAGAGAGAGCAAAGACTTAGGAATACGTTTGCATTCGGACAGTTCCACATGTGCTTCATTCAGATAATAATAATAATAATAATAATAATAATAATAATAATAATAATAATAATAATAATAATAATAATAATAATAATAATAATAATAGCTTGTCTCATTGACTGTCTTGATGTTTTGTTACCCAGATAACTCACGTCATGAATACTTCTCTCTCCTCTGGTTGTTTTCCACCCATCTTTAAGTTAGCAATTGTTCGGCCACTTTTAAAGAAGGCATCATTAGATCGGAACTGTTTAAAGAATTATAGACCCGTTTCTAATCTGTCATTCCTTTCTAAAGTTCTTGAGAAAATCGTTCTTTCCCAACTGTTAGACCACCTCACTCACAACCACCTCCTGAATCCACACCAGTCAGCATACAGGCAGTCACACAGCACTGAAACAGCTCTCCTGAGGATAGTCAACGACATTCTTCTCGGTCTTGACAATGACCGAGTTTCCATTCTTGCTCTCTTAGATCTCTCCGCTGCCTTTGACACTAGTGATCATTCTATCCTTCTGTCCAGACTTCAAACTTCTTTTGGCATCTGTGGTTCTGTTCTGAGTTGGTTCCAATCCTATCTAGTCGATCGCACTCAAACTGTCTGTGTGAAGGGTGTTTCTTCTGAACCATCTGTTCTGTCTTCCGGCGTCCCACAAGGGTCTGTTCTGGGACCCATGCTTTTTGTGCTGTATGCGTCACCTGTGTCCGATGTCATCAGTCGTCACGCCATGTCACATGAGAGCTTCGCTGATGATACTCAGGTTCATCAGTCGGCTTCCATTAATGAAATTGATGGGCTGATGGCTCGGACGCAGGGGTGCATTTCAGACCTGAAGGTATGGATGACACAAAATAAACTTCAGCTAAATGATGACAAAACGGAACTCCTCCTAGCTTGCCCCAAGAAATTTCTCAGCCAACCATCTTTGCCCACTTCTCTTGAAATGGGCAATATCACAGTTCCCTTTTCTTCCGCTGTTCGCAGTCTTGGGGTCACTCTTGACCAAACCCTCTCTTTTCAGCAACACATCTCAAATGTTTGTAGAAGTGCTTACTTTGAACTTCGGAAGATTAGCTCTGTCCGCCACCTCCTGTCTGCTGACGCTACTAAAACTCTAGTCTGTGCTTTCATCTTCTCTAAACTTGACTATTGCAACTCTCTTTTGGTTGGACTTCCTAAACATCTCTTACATAGACTTCAACGAATACAGAATAATGCCGCCCGTCTGGTTTGTAGGTCCTCTAAATTTGAACATGTCTCTCCTTTGCTTCACTCACTTCACTGGCTTCCCATCTCAGACAGGATAGATTACAAAATTTCTTCACTGACCTACCATGCTGTCTCTGGCACTGGCCCTGAATACCTCTCTGAACTTGTTCACATTTACACTCCTTCTCGCTCTCTCCGCTCTTCATCTGACACTAGACTTCTCCGCATTCCCTCTGTGAGGACAAAAACTTATGGCCAACGATCTTTCTCTTACCAGGCTCCCACTACGTGGAATACCCTACCAACTCCTCTCAGGCACGCAGAGTCTATTACCTCTTTCAAAACCTCACTCAAAACACATCTGTTCTCGTGCTGACTTCTCCTCTTCGTGGTGCTTCTTCTTTATGCTTATGATATTGACAACCTGCGATCGTGTATGTTGTGTGTGTGTGTGTTTGTGTGTGTGTGTGCGTGCGCGCGCGCGTGCGTGCGTGTGTGTGTGTGTGTGTGTGTGTGTGTGTGTCTGTGTGTGTGTGTGTGTGTACTTGTAAAGCGCCAGAAGCAATTTTTTGGACTGTGCGCTATATAAATGCTCATTATTATTATTATTATTATTATTACGAAAGGTCTGTTGTTGTTTCATTGCGTAAGTCAGTGTTTGAACTTGAATATTCTGTGGTTTTTGATGTATCTTCTTACTTGTGTAGCTTTGATGGTGGTTGTTATCTCATTGTATACGTAGTTGTGAACATTTTTTGTTTTGCGAAATGTAAAGCGCTGGTGAGCATGTTTGCATGGAATATGCGCTATATAAATAAACATTATTATTATTATTATTATTATTATTATTATTAATTACAATATTTATATAGCGCAAAATCTTGATAAGATCAAATCTAAGCGCTTCATTCAGATGTACCGACAATTATCCAGCAGACGCCTTGAACCAGCGCAAAACCATGCGCTTGCAAGGTCTTGAAATAGAGAGGAGACAGGATCTATGAAACAGGAAGCTGACGGCATCTGACTGATTGCAGCATGAAGATGGGCAGTGTACAGACCAGTTGTTATACGACAGTCTGCCGTTACACTGGAGACATCTGATCTTCAGACACAGACAGACAGACAGACAGACAGGCAGACAGGCAGACAGACAGGCAGACAGGCAGGCAGACAGGCAGGCAGGCAGGCAGACAGGCAGACAGGCAGACAGGCAGACAGGCAAACAGGCAGACAGACTGACAGACTGACAGACAGACTGACAGACAGACAGACAGACTGACAGACAAACAGACAGACAGACTGACAGACAGACTGACAGACAGACTGACAGACAGACTGACAGACAGACAGACAAACAGACAGGCAGGCAGACAGACAGACAAACAGACAGACAGACAGACAGACAGACAAAGACGGAAAGTGACAGAGAGAGGAGGGTGGGTGGGTGTTTTTGGACTCCGTTGGTCCATTTGAATATCTTCCTTATTACACAAAATACACACAAAAATAATTAAGTCATGCTCGGGGATAGTGTAAGGGAAGAAACATAACTATGTTGGATTAATAAACGACGTCTGTTTAAAAACAACTCACACCCTATCACAACTTTGTGGAGACAATGTTTGTTTAAACTGGAAAGCAGACAAGATAAAGCTTTTATTGTGGACATATTGACGACAAACTCATGATAAAGTCTACACCATTTAAAGTGTCGGTCCCTGACGACATAAATATGCGGCATATCTCAAACGATTTATCCTACCGTCAATGGCATCGTTTAACGTGTAACCAAATGGTCAAGCGATTCCCAAGATCTTTCTTTTGGCAGTTAGAGACCCAGGCGTTAAAATTGACAAATGAACGGTCGTTACAAATGCATTTAAATTGCGGTGCTTTGGACCAAGCATAGTTAAGCCTAACCCGATTTTGTTTTAATGCCATTGCTGACATTTTTCAAAACGTGTGTAAATGTTTCTTTTCTCCCTATTTGCGATCCAAAGAGGGAAACTGGTGGCTGTCTTGTCTGTTGTTAATATTGTGTCAGCTTTTCAGGTGAGTACAGAGCATTTCTTGTTCATATCTGTTACAAAAGATGCAAAACAGCTGACAATATGTTTGAAGATATGGTAAGACTTATTTCCTAAATTTCAGTCATGGTCAACATGTCATGTTTAAACACATGGTAAGACTTATTTCCTAAATTTCAGTCGTGGTCAACATGTCATGTTTTAACACATGGTAAGACTTATTTCCTAAATTTCAGTCATGGTCAACATGTCATGTTTTAACACATGGTAAGACTTATTTCTTAAATTTCAGTCGTGGTCAACATATAATGTTTTAACATATAGGAAGAATTATTTCCTAAATTTCACGCATGGACAACATATCATATTTTAATGTTTGGGGAGACCTACATTTTACATGTCAGCCATTTGGATTCAAACCTGTCTGTTCTCAAATAGCTGTGAAGCTGGGCCTTTGATCAGACTTTTATGTTTAACATTTGTGTTCAAAATGACAGTTTTTTTCTCTCTCTCTCTGTGTCTCTATCTGTCTGTCTGCCTGTCTGCCTGTCTGCCTTGCTGTCTGTGTGGCTGTCTCTCTTTCCTTTGTCTCTGTCTGTCTGTTTCTCTCTGTGTCTCTCTCTGTCTCTCCTCTCTCTGTCTCCCAATCTCTTTGTCTCTGTCTCTCTGTCTCTGTCTCTCTGTGAGAAACACACATACACACTTATGCACATACACATACTTATGCTTACACACATATGCACAAACATACATATGCACACACAGACACACAGAAACACACATACACACACACACACACACACACACACACACACACACACACACACACACACACACACACACACACACACACACAAACACACAGACACAGATACACATACACAAAATACACAAGCAATATACAATCGCTTATTAGATCTAAATTAACCTATGCCCAAGAAATATTCTTCAGCGCACCAAAACGTTTACTCACAAAACTGCAGAGCATAGATTGTAAAGGTTTCAAACTTGCGCTGGGTCTTCCAATGCATGCCTGTTGCCATCGCACATACAATGCAATAAAATTGTTGCCACTTGATGAACAAAGGAAAGTCGCTTCTACTAAATTTCTGTTAAGAAACACCACCATAGAAAACAGCATCAAAACAGAGACAAAAGTAAGATCAGACACCGACTTTCCAAAATGAGCTAAATCAATATCCTCACAGGTCACGCTTACAACATTTACAGCTGATGTTATGAAAGGCTCTGGAATTGATTTAGACACAGGTCCTGTAACTTTAAGACCTTCGTTTTCACCAGTACCCAGTTGGGAACTTCAAAGAGCACGATTTGACATACACCACACTGACTTAAAAAAAGAAGATAATATCAACTTACTGGCAAGTCACGTTAAATGTCATATAGAAGACTTTTATTCCGATCACTTGAAAGTTTACACTGATGGTTCAATAATTGAAAGACAAGCAGGCTCGGCGTTTTTAATACCTGCTCTCAAAATTGAGAAATCTTTCTATATAGAACTTAATAAATCTATCTTTACTGCAGAACTCTTTGCAATCTTAATGGCTTTGAATTATATGATAAATCTTCCTAGGACAATTCTTCAGATACTTTTTTGCGTTGATTCAAAATCTATACTTCAAGCTCTTAAATTATCAAAATTACAAACAAGATCTGAAATGATATTGGAAATTACTCACTTGATTAATAGTTTATCCTTAAGAGGCACTGATATTACTTTCTGCTGGATACCATCTCATAGTTCTTTTCATTACAATGATATGGTTGATAGGGCTGCCAAACGGGGGGCAAAGAGCTCACCAGATTCAAATCATATACAACTTTCCCTCTCATTGCATGAGTGTTATACCTTAGTGGACGCCTACGTATGGAAGCAGTTTCAAGATAAACAGAAAAAGTATGAAAAATGTTACATGAATTTTGAAATTAGCAAAACACCTAAGCGGTTCCCTGCCAGAAGAAGTATACAATCCCTTATGTATAGATGGAAACTTGATGCATTCAAAACAAAATACACCAGGAATGTAGTGTGCCTGTGTGGAAAAAAGATAACACATAGTCATATTCTTTCATGCGTTCGGGTTAAAACGACATATACCTACGTTATCAACGAAGACAGTTTCTGACATATTTGCCTCACCATCCTTAACATGAATTTTTTGTTAGCCTGTCAAAAAGTCCTATAGCGAATCATCTTTAACGCGCCGTTCAGTGTTATGGTTAGCTAATTTTACTGTTTCAATCGTTAATTATGATAACGTCATTTCTGAATTTTTCTTTCTTGTCTTGTTTATCTGGTTCATTTCTTTTTCCTGAAGATTAACCATTTCCAAGTTTTTTGTTTTTTGTTTTATTGTCTAAAATCACTTTAGTGAATAGACATTAAATCAAAGACCCACCACCACCACACACACACACACACAAACACACAGACACAGATACACACACACAAAATACACAAGCACACACACAAACACGCACACACAAACATACACACACACAGACAAACACACACAGACAAACACACACAGACACACACACATACGAGCACACACACAAACACACACACAGACACACAGACACACACACACAAACACACACACACAAGCACGCACGCACACACAGACACACACACAAGCACACACACAGACACACACAGGCACGAACACACAGGCACGCACACACAGAAACAAACCAAGAACACAAGAACAATAACACAACAACAAGAACACAACAACAAAAACAACAACAAGAACACAACAACAATAATACAACAACAATAACACAACAACAAGAACACAACAACAAGAACACAACAACAATAACACAACAACAAAAACAACAACAATAACACAACAACAATAACACAACAACAAGAACACAACAACAAAAACAACAACAAGAACACAACAACAAGAACACAACAACAATAACACAACAACAAGAACACAACAACAAGAACAAGAAAACAAAAACAAGAACACAAGAACAATAACACAACAACAAGAACACAACAACAAGAACACAACAACAAAAACAACGACAAGAACAAGAAAACAACAACAAGAACACAAGAACAAGAACACAACAACAAGAACACAACAACAAGAACAAGAACATAAGAACACAACAACAAGAACACAACAACAAGAACACAACAACAAGAACAAGAACACAAGAACACAACAACAAGAACACAACAACAAGAACACAAAACAAGAACACAACAACAAGAACACAACAACAAGTACACAACAACAAGAACACAACAACAAGAACAAGAACATAAGAACACAACAACAAGAACACAACAACAAGAACACAACAACAAGAACACAACAACAAGAACACAACAACAAGAACACAACAACAAGTACACAACAAAAAGAACACAAGAACACAAGAACACAACAACAAGAACACAAGAACACAACAACAAGAACACAACAACAAGAACACAACAACAAGAACACAATAACAAGAACACAAGAACACAAGAACACAAGAACAAGAACACAACAACAAGAACACAAGAACAAGAACACAAGAACACAAGAACACAACAACAAGAACACAACAACAAGAACACAACAACAAGAACACACAAGAACAAGAACACAAGAACACAACAATAAGAACACAACAACAAGAACATAAGAACACAACAACAAGAACACAAAAACAAGAACAAGAACACAACAACAAGAAAACAACAACAACAACACAAGAACACAACAACAAGAACACAACAACAAGAACACAACAACAAGAACACAAAAACAAGAACAAGAACATAAAAACAAGAACACAAAAACAATAACACAACAACAAGAACACAACAACAAGAACACAATAACAAGAACACAAAACAAACAACAAAGAACAAAACACAAAACAAAAACAAGAACACAAAACAAGAACAAAACAACAAGAACACACAAAAACACAACAACAAGAACACAACAAACCAAAACACAATAACAAACAACAAGAACACAAAACAAGAACACAAAACACAACACAAAAACAAACAAGAACACAAACAAAAAAAAACAAAAAAAAACAAAAAAAAAAAAACAAACAAAAAAAAAAACAAAAAAAAACAAAAACAAAAAAAAAAAAACAAAAACAAGAACACAAAAAAAACAAAAAAAAACAAAACAAAAACAAACAAAACAAAAAAAAAAAACAAAAACAAGAACACAAAACAAACAAAAAACAAACAAACACAAAACAAGAAAAATAAAAGAAACAAAAAAAAACAAAACAAAAAAAAAACAAAAACAAAAAAAAACAAAAAAAAAAAAAAACAAAAACAAAAAAAAACAAACAAAACAAAAACAAAACAAAACAAAACAAAAACACAAAACAAGAAAAAAAAAACAAACACAAAAAAAAACAAGAAACAATAACAAACAATAAACAAAAAAAAACAAAACACACAAAAAAAAAAACAAAAAAAGAACAAAAACAAAACAAAAACAAAAAAAAAAACAAAACAAAACACAAAAAACAAAACAAGAACACAAAAAAAACAAAACAAAAAAAAACAAATAAAAAACACAAACCAAAACAAGAACACAATAAAAAACACAAAAGAACACAAAAAAGAACACAAAAACAACACAAACACAAAACAAAACAAACAAGAAACACAACAAAAACAAAAAAAAAAACAAAAAACACAAACAAGAACAAAAAAAACAAACAAACAAAACAAAAACAAGAACACAAAACAAACAAAAACAAAAAAAACAAAACAAAAAACAAAAGAACAAAAACAAAACACAAACAAAACACAAAACAAGAACACAACAACAAAACACAAAACAAAAACAAAACACAAAACAAAAACAAACAAGAAACAAAACAAACAAAACAAAAACAAAACAAGAACACAAAACAAACAAAACACAAAACAAGAAACACAACAAGAAACAAAACACAAGAAACAAAAAAAAAACAAAAAAAAACAAGAACACAAAACAGAACACAAAACAAAAAAAAAAAACACAAAACAAAACAAAACAAAAAACACAAGAACAAAACAAAACAAAAACACAAAACAAGAACAAAAAAAAAAAAACAGAAAAAACAAAAAAAAAACAAAAACACAAAACAAGAACAAAAAAAACAACAAAAAAAACAAAAAAGAACACAAAAAAAAAACAAAACACAAAAAACACAAAACAAAACAAAAACAAAAAAAAACAAAAAAAACAAAACACAAAACAAAACACAAACAAACAACAACAAAAACAAAAAAACAAAAAAAACAAAACAAAAAAAACAAAAAACACAAAAAAAAACAAAAAAAAAACAAAACAAACAAAAAAAAACAAAACAAAACAAAAACAAAAACAAAAAACAAAACAAAACACAAAAACAAAAAACAAAAACAAAACACAACAACAAGAACACAAAACAAAAAAACAACAAACAAAACAAAACAAAACAAGAAACAAAAACAAACAAAAAAACAAAACAAAACAAACACAAAACAAACAACAAAACCAAGAACAAGAACACAAGAACACAAGAACACAAGAACAAGAAACAGACACAGAACAAGAACACAAGAAAACAAGAAAACAAGAAACAAGAACACAAGAAACAAGAAACACAGAACAAGAAACAAGAACAAGAAACAAGAAAAACAAGAACAACAAGAACACAACAAAAACAAGAACAACAAGAAACACAAGAAACAAGAACACAAGAACAGAAAACAAAAAACACAAGAACACAAGAACAAAACACAAGAAACAAGAACAACAAGAACAAGAACACAAGAAAACAAGAACACAAGAAAAGAACACAAGAAACAAGAAAACAAGAACAAGAACAACAAACAAGAACACAAGCAAAACAAGAACACGAACAAGAACACAGAAAACAACAGACACAAGAAACAGAACACAGAAAAACAACGAAAACAAGAACACAAGAAACAGCAACAAGAAACAAGAAAACAAGAACAAGAAACAAGACACAAGAAACAAGAACACAAGAACACAGAACAAGAACACAAGAACACAAAAAACAAGAACACAAGAACAAGAAACAAGAAACAAGAACAAGAACAAGAACACAAGAAACAAGAACACAAGAACAAGAACACAAGAAAACAACAGAAACAGACAAGAAACAAGAAAACAAGAAAACAGAACAAGAACACAACAGAACAAGAACACAAGAAACAAGAACAAGAACACAAGAACACAAGAAACAAGAACAAGAACAAACAAGAACACAAGAACAAAGAAACACAGAAACAAGAAAAACAAGAAAACAAGAACAAGAACACAAGAACACAAGAAACAAGAACACAAGAACAAGAACACAAGAACACAAGAACACAAGAAAACAAGAAAACAAGAACAACAAGAACACAAGAACAAGAACACAAGAAAACAAGAAAACAAGAACAAGAACACAAGAACAAGAACACAAGAAAACAAGAAAACAAGAACAAGAAAACAAGAACACAAGAACACAAGAACAAGAACACAAGAACAAGAAAACAAGAAAACAAGAACACAAGAACACAAGAACAAGAACACAAGAAAACAAGA
>JAPXFY010000013.1:2318157-2323157 GCA_030674185.1 Monoplex corrugatus | reverse complement strand
TGTCTGTCTGTCTGTATCTCTGTCTCTATGTCTGTCTCTCTGTCTCTATGTCTGTCTTTCTGTCTCTATGTCTGTCTGTCTCTATGTATGTCTGTCTGTCTCTATGGCTGTCTGTCTGTCTGTCTCTATGTCTGTCTGTCTGTCTCTATGTCTGCCTGTCTCTATGTCTGTCTGTCTGTCTCTCTGTCTCTGTGTCTGCCTGTCTATATGTCTGTCTGTCTGTCTCTGTGTCTCTATGTCTGTCTGTCTGTCTCTGAGTCTCTCTGTCTCTATGTCTGTCTGTCTCTCTGTCTCTCTGTCTCTATGTCTGTCTGTCTGTCTCTCTATCTCTATGTCTGTCTGTCTGTCTCTATGTCTGTCTGTCTGTCTCTCTGTCTCTATGTCTGTCTGTCTCTCTCTCTCTCTGTCTCTATGTCTATCTGTCTCTCTCTCTCTATGTCTGTCTCTATGTCTGTCTGTCTCTCTTTCTGTCTCTCTGGTTCTCTGTCTCTATGTCTGTCTGTCTCTCTGTCTCTCTGTCTGTCTGTCTGTCTCTCTGTCTCTATGTCTGTCTGTCTCTCTGTCTCTATGTCTGTCTGTCTGTCTCTGTCTCTATGTCTGTCTGTCTGTCTCTCTCTCTCTCTCTCATCCCCAGACCTTATCGATAACAATTTATTATCGACCATGTCAATACATAATATGCTTCAGTGAATATAAACAAAACAGGAGTAAACGAGCAATACAGAACCTTATGTATCACTTTAAAAGTAGACGAAAAGAGAGGAACGGAAAGGAATTTTGCGGATTACTCAAGCACACACACACATACACACACTGTCACTCACTCGATATATCATTGATTGATCGATTGATTGATTGATTGATTGATTGATTGATTGATTGATTCATTCATTCATTCGTTTGTTCGTTCATGTCTTTCTGCTTCAGTTCATTGTTCCATCCATTTCAGCATCCAGGAGGAGTAACTGAGAATTGTGTTAAAGGGAACCAATCTTAGAAAACCCAGATCTCAAGCAAGAGAGAGGTTATCCTCCCTTACCATGTTTTATTCTCTGTCCGTTGTATGTATGTCTCTGTCGCTTTCTGTCTCTCTACTGTCTGTCTCTTTCTGTCTCTCTGTCTTTGTCATATCTCTCTCCTCTGCCTCTTCTTTCCCTCCTCTCCCCTCTCTCTCTAGTCTGTCTGTCTCTGTCTCTCTTCTTCTGTGTGTCCCTCTCTCTCTCTCTCCTCCTCTCCCTATCTCTTTTTCTATCTCCTTCTTCTTCTCTGTCTGTTCTCCTGTCTGTCTGTCTAGTCTGTCCGCTCTGTCTGTCTCCTTTCCATGTCCCTATCTCTTTGTTCTATTCTATTGTCTCCTTCTTTGTCCTCACATTGAATCTCTCTTGTTCTTCCTGTACTGAATTAGTCTGTCGCTCTTTGAATCCACCCCCCCACACCCTTGTACTCCTGTAAATAACATTGTAACATACACACTACTTACCGATATTGAACGAACATTGGATGTTTTATTTGATCTTGGTGACAACTTATGTCTTGGCACCATTGACGACACAAAAACCATTGACCACCATACACATTGAACATACACATTGAATACAACACATTGACATACCATTGAAATACACATTGAAGCATACACATTGAACATACACATTGAAATACACATCATACACATTGAACATACACATTGAAATACACATTGTAATCATAACATTGAACATACACATTGAACATACACCCATTGAACATTACACATACACACTTGAAACATACACATTGAACATACACATTGAACATACACATTGAACAATACACACATTGAACATACACATACTACACAAAATTGAACATACACATGACAATGAACAATACACATTGAACATACACATTGAACATACACATTGAACATACACATTGAACATACCATTGAACATACACATTGAACATACACATTGAACATACACATTGAACATACACATTAACATACACAATTGAACATTACACATTGAACATACCATTGAACATACACATTGAACATACACATTGAACATACACATTGAACATACACATTGAACATACACATGAACACATTGACTACAATAATACATACACATTGAACATACACATTGAACATACACATTGAACATACACATTGAATAGAACAACTTGACATACACATTGAACATACACATTGAACAACATTAACATACACATTGAACATACACATTGAACATACACATTGAACATACACATTGAACATACACATTGAACATACACATTGACATACACATTGAACATACACATTGAAACACACATTGAACAAACATACATTGAACATTACAACATTGAACACACACATTGAACATACACATTGAACATACACACATTGAACATACACATTGAACATACACATTGAACATACACATTGAACATACACATTGAACATACACCAACACATTGAACATATACATTGAACATACACATTGAACATACACATTGAACATACACACACATTGAACATACACATTGAACATACACATTGAACATACACATTGAACACCACATTGAACATACACATTGAACATACATACACATTGAACATACACATTGAACATACACATAACACATTGAACATACACATTGAACATACACATACACATTGAACATACACATTGAACTCACATACAACACATTGAACATACACATTGAACATACATACACATTGAACATACACATTGTAACACACACATTGAACATACACACACACATTGAAACATACACACACACATTGAACATACACAAATTGAACATACACATTGAACATACACATTGAACATACACATTGAACACACATTAAACAACACATTGAACATAACACATTGAACATACACATTGAACATACACATTGAACATACACATTGAACATACACATACACATTGAACATACTACACAACACATTGAACATCACCACATTGAACACTTACAACATACACATTGAACATCACACACACACATTGAACATACACACACATTGAACATACACAATTGAACATACACACAACACATTGAACATACAACACACATTGAACATACACATTGAACATACACACACATTGAACATACCACACACATTGAACATACACACATTGAACATCACACAATTGAACATACATACACACATTGAACATACACACACATTGAACATACACACACTACACACATTGAACATACACTACACACATTGAACATACACATTGACACCATTGAACATACACACACACATTGAACATACACACACAACATTGAACATACACACACATTGAACATACACAACACATTGAACATAACATACACATTGAACATAACACACATTGAACATCACACACATTGAACATACAACACATTGAACATCAACACATTGAACATACAACACATTGAACATACCAACACATTGAACATACACAATTGACATACACACACACAATTGAACATACACACACACATTGAACATACACACACATTGAACATACATACCATTGAACATACACACACATTGAACATACACATACCATTGAACATACACACACATTGAACATACACACACATTGAACATACCACACATTGAACATACACACACATTGAACATACACACACATTGAACATACACACTACACAATTGAACATACACAACACATTGAACATACACACACACATTGAACATACCCACATTGAAACACACAACATTGAACATACACACATACATTGAACATACACACACACATTGAACATACACACACATTTGAACATGCACACACATTGAACATACATACACACATTGAACATACACACACACATTGAACATACACACAACACACATTGAAACATACACACATAACACACATTGAACAACACATAACACATGAAACCATACATACACACATTGAACATTACACACACACACATTGAACATACACACATACACATTGAACATACACAAATACACAACACATTGAACATAACCACATTGAAAACAACATTGAACATAACACACACATTGAACATACAACATTGAACAATAACACACATTGAACAACACATTGACAACCTAATACACATAACAACACACATTGAAAACTTGAACATAACATTACATACATTGATAACACTTGAATCAATTGACTACATGAATACCATTGAACACAACAATGACACACAAGACTACCTGACATACACAACATGACATACCAATTAAACCATTGAACACATGACACCACACACTGACAACACATGATACAAACATAAACATTGAACACATCAAATTGAACATACACACACATTGAACATACAAAACATTGAACATACACATGACATACACATTGAAACACACACATTGACATACACATACATACAACATTGAACAACACATGAACATCACACACATTGAACATACACATTGAACATACACACACATTGAACATACACATTGAACATACACACACCATTGAACATACACATACACACATTGAACAACACACATTGAATACACACAACATTGAACATACAACACACATTGAACATACAACACACATTGAACATACACACACATATAAACATTAACATACACATTGAACATACACATTACAACACCATTGAACATAACACACACATAATACACATTGAACATACACATGAACATACACACACATTGAACATAACACACACACATGAAATACACACCACACATTGAACATACAACACATGACATACACAACACATTGAAACACATACACACACATTACAACATACTACACACACATTGAACATAACACACACATTGAACATAACACACACACATTGAACATACACACACACATTGAACATAACACACACATTGAACATACAACACAC
The DNA here is from genome assembly GCA_030674185.1 of Monoplex corrugatus. NCBI lineage: Eukaryota > Metazoa > Mollusca > Gastropoda > Littorinimorpha > Ranellidae > Monoplex > Monoplex corrugatus. The sequence goes on along the minus strand of JAPXFY010000013.1, from coordinate 2,318,248 downwards.
ATTGAACAATACACACAACACCAACATGAACATAACACACAACATTGAACATAACACAACACACATTGAACATACTAACACACACATAATA
>JAPXFY010000013.1:2308157-2315657 GCA_030674185.1 Monoplex corrugatus | reverse complement strand
GAGCAAGAGAGAGAGAGAGAGGGGGGTCTTTCTTTGTCCCTCCTCCTTACTCCATCTCCGTGTTTCCTTGTTGGCACGTGTGTTTGTCCTTGCATCTTCCTGTCGTCTGCTGTGCCTGTGGACAGCTCTGAATATTATGCAAATTACCCGTCATGCTTTCTTTGGCATGTTCTTTTCTTCCTGTTCTGCGTGCTCCGACACAACGCTGTCGATTTTAGCAGGTTGATAATTATAGGATCGTTGGATCGTGGGTTCATTTCTCAGGCAGATCACATTTCTTTTTAACAGGCTGGCCTGACCATGTCATACTTTTGAGTTCTCGAGTTCAGTCCTAGCTTGCAATCTAAAAATTGATTTACTCGTTGTCCATCTTAATACGTCAGTCATTCTGGTGGTGTCAGCTTAGTGTTTCAGACATTCCACCCCCACCCCCATCCCATCATTTCAAAGCTTTGCCAGCTCATACAGTTTTACGCAGGTTGAAGCAGTCAGCCTCGTAATCGTAGAATCGGCCAATCTAAACCAGCATTCAAGAAAATGAAACGTATTCTTTCCAACAAATTCCTATCAATTAACATCAGGAAAAAAGTTCTTCAGTGCTGTATAGAACCGATACTGTTGTACGGATGCAAAACATAGACAGTCAATACGCAAAGTCAGAACAAGAATGAGGCAGCTGAAATGTGGTTTGCATGAAGAATGTTAAGAGTTCCATGTACAGCAAAGAAAACCAACGAGACAGTCTTGAAAGAGGCAAACACGCACACACACAAAGAAGGAGATTAAACATAGACAAGCTTCATTTATAGGACATTTTGTGAGACAAGAGAAATTAGAGCACCTAGTCATAACAGGAAAGCTAGACTGAAAAGGAGCATCAGGTAGACCCAGGGAGAAAATATGGACGGACTTGCGGAGTGAATGAAGACAGAAAGAGTGGAAGATATACTCGCAGCGACATGGGATAGATTCGTATTGAGGGCCATGATCGCCAACACTATGCGACAGGTAACATGTTGATGAGTCCGTATTGTTACTTAATGCATCACAGCCACTGACAGAACACAGAATCCTACCACACATATAATTATATACATCACAACCACTGACAGAACACAAAATCCTACCACACATATAATTATATACATCATGGCCACTGACAGGACACAAAATCCTACCACACATATAATTATATACATCACGGCCACTGACAGGACACAAAATCCTACCACACATATAATTATATACATCATGGCCACTGATAGAACACAGAATCCTACCACACATATAATTATATACATCATGGCCACTGACAGAACACAAAATCCTACCACACATATAATTATATACATCATGGCCACTGACAGGACACAAAATCCTACCACATATAATTATATACATCACGGCCACTGACAGAACACAGAATCCTACCACACATATAATTATATACATCACAGCCACTGACAGAACACATAATCCTACCACACATATAATTATATACATCACAGCCACTGACAGGACACAAAATCCTACCACACATATAATTATATACATCACAGCCACTGGCAGAACACAAAATCCTACCACACATATAATTAATATACATCATGGCCACTGACAGAACACAAAATCATACCACACATATAATTATATACATCATGGCCACTGACAGAACACAAAATCCTACCACACATATAATTATATACATCACAGCCACTGACAGAACACAAAATCCTACCACACATATAATTATATACATCATGGCCACTGACAGAACACAAAATCATACCACACATATAATTATATACATCATGGCCACTGACAGAACACAAAATCCTACCACACATATAATTATATACATCACAGCCACTGACAGGACACATAATCCTACCACACAAATAATTATACACATCACAGCCACTGACAGAACACAAAATCCTACCACACATATAATTATACACATCACAGCCACTGGCAGAACACAAAATCCTACCACACATATAATTATATACATCATGGCCACTGACAGAACACAAAATCCTACCACACATATAATTATATACATCACAGCCACTGACAGGACACAAAATCCTACCACACATATAATTATATACATCATGGCCACTGACAGGACACGAAATCCTACCACACATATAATTATATACATCACAGCCACTGACAGGACACAAAATCCTACCACACATATAATTATATACATCACAGCCACTGACAGAACAAAATCCTACCACATATAATTATGTACATCACGGCCACTGACAGAACACAAAATCCTACCACACATATAATTATATACATCATGGCCACTGACAGAACACAAAATCCTACCATACATATAATTATATACATCACAGCCACTGACAGGACACAAAATCCTACCACACATATAATTATATACATCACAGCCACTGACAGAACACAAAATCCTACCACACATATAATTATATACATCATGGCCACTGACAGAACACAAAATCCTACCACACATATAATTATATACATCACAGCCACTGGCAGAACACAAAATCCTACCACACATATAATTATATACATCACAGCCACTGACAGGACACAAAATCCTACCACACATATAATTATATACATCACAGCCACTGACAGAACACGAAATCCTACCACACATATAATTATATACATCATGGCCACTGACAGGACACAAAATCCTACCACACATATAATTATATACATCACAGCCACTGACAGGACACAAAATCCTACCACACATATAATTATATACATCACAGCCACTGACAGAACACAGAATCCTACCACACATATAATTATATACATCACAGCCACCGACAGGACACAAAATCCTACCACACATATAATTATATACATCACAGCCACTGACAGAACACAAAATCCTACCACACATATAATTATATACATCATGGCCACTGACAGGACACGAAATCCTACCACACATATAATTATATACATCATGGCCACTGACAGGACACGAAATCCTACCACACATATAATTATATACATCATGGCCACTGACAGGACACGAAATCCTACCACACATATAATTATATACATCATGGCCACTGACAGAACACCAAATCCTACCACACATATAATTATCAACATCATGGCCACTGACAGAAAACAAAATCCTACCAAGAAGAAGAAGATAGTGATTCCATTCAAACAGCACAAACAGTCAATAATTATAGCAGGATGTTCGTTGCACTCCAATAACAAACGGGATGGGGATCGTCCCATCAATACACGAATGCTACGCAAACAACTTATATCAAATAGTCAATGCAGAATAACCACCGTTCATCAGAAACAGGCACAGGTCACATCAGACTGGGCCTGAGACCTCTCTTGCGCTAAGAGGAGGTTATCCTGTGTGAGGGAGAGTGGCGACTCTGGAATGGCCTCATGGGCCGTGAGGACCGCTCTGTGGAAAGGGAGTTTCTCTGGCCTCAGGAATTTCCCGTAAGCCAGAGCACCAAGGAAGTCGGGCACAGAGCCTGGAAGGATGTCCTGTGCCTCAGTGCCCCTCACCTTGCTATGGGCCCTCCTGACCGAGTCAGCCATCAAATCAGAAAGACGTAGTGGTGATGTGCTGGTGAATCAAACTGAAGACACAGCAGGGAAACTGCACTGAAGGCAAGTGTGAGAGAAGACTGTGACGGCAGGAACGAAGCAGAAGGTCTCAGCCTCAACTTTGTCAGAAGTCTACCACCCTTTGAACCACACCCTAACGGACGGCTCACCAAAACGGAAGTGGAAGCCACAGCTCAAACAGATCGTGTTCCCCAATCGAGTGTTTTCTTTTTTTTTCTTTCTTTCTTTCTTCTTTTCTTTCTTCTTTCTTTTTTCTTTCTTTCTTTCTTTCTTTCTTTTTTTCTTTCTTTCATTCTTTCTTTCTTTCTTTCTTTCTCTCTTTCTTCGCTCTTTCTTTTTCTTTCGGTCTTTCTCTCTGTCTTTCTTTCTTCCCCTTTTTTTTCTTCCTTTATTCTACCCGCTTTGGAGAACCAGGGCATGAGATCGAGAGAGTCTGTAAAGGAGTGGAAGACGATAGAGTCTGAGAAAAAAAAAAGAGAGAGAGAGAGAGAGAGAGAGAATCGGACGGACAGACAGACAGACAGACAGACAGAACACACACACACACACACATATATATATATATATATATATATGTATATATATATATATATGTATATATATATATATATATACATGTATATATATATATGTACATATATATATATATACATATATATGTATACATATATATATATATCTAGAGAGAGAGAGACAGACAGACAGACAAACCGACAGATAGACAGACATACAGACAGAAACAGAGACACAGACAGAAAGAAAGACACAGACAGACAGTGACACAGAGAGAGGAGATAGTAAGAGAGAGAGAGAGAGAGAGAGAGAGAGAGAGAGAGAGAGAGAGAGACAGAGAGAGACAGAGACAGAGACAGAGAGAATGAGAGAGAGAGAGAGAGAGAGAGAAAGAGAGAGAGAGAGAGAGACACACACACAGAGAAACATACAGACCACAGACACACAGACACACAGACGAGCAGACAGACAGACAAAGAAAGGGGGAACGCAGTGCTGTTGATTTTACAAGTTCTTTCTCTGTTTGTCCTCTTCAATGGCGGCGCGGGCGATCATGTGTGATGTGTGTTGCTCCAACTGGCCGATAAATGGGATTTAATTTCCTGTTGGGGTCCTGCCGCCCTCTTTATGTGGACACCTTGCGACCTGCAAATGAATAGAGGTCCTTCGCTTCCTGCACCTCTCTCTTTCTGCTCCCAGTGGCACGGGGAGAGAGAAGGGAGATGGAGAGAGAGAGAGAGAGAGAGAGAGAGAGAGAGAGAGTCAAGACAACACGTTGTATGGGGTTTGGGGATGGGGATGTAGATGGGGACGGGATCACGATTTTATTAGCAATTATTTTGTAATATTGTCCATGATAAGAAACCATTCATGCTTTGAGAGAGAGAAAGAGGAACAAAGAGAGAGAGAGAGACAGAGAGAGAGAGAGACAGAGACAGAGACAGAGAGACAGAGACAGAGAGACAGAAACAGAGAGACAGACAGACAGAGAGAGAGACAGACAGACAGAGAGAGAGACAGAGAGAAAGAGACAGAGACAGAGAGAAAGAGAGACAGAGACAGACACAGAGAGAGGAGACAGGGAGAAAGAGAAAGACAGAGAGAGACTGAGAGAGATATAGAGAGACACAGAGATACAGAGAGAGAGAGAGAGAGAGAGAGAGAGAGAGAGAGAGAGAGAGAAGATACAGAGGGGGGGGGAGGGTATTTAACAATTTCATGATTTCATACTCAAACAAGTCAGGGAGCTGATTTCGAAATGAACATCAGTAACATTTAAAAACAAGTAAACACTGTCACAGACAGGCAAACCCAAACAAGACATGTCACACTGCAGCACAGGTCAAACTATAGCCATGCTGCTTATTTAGCTGATACATCCGTTTTTTGTTCTTAGCGACTAAGCAGGTACATACTTTTATCTCCAGCCATTGTGAGGATGTCGGGGGCGCTTTCAGTATAAATAATATCCCCACCTTCTGGAAATTCGGTGCTAGAAATTTCCTCTTTTCTGTCACTCTCTTTGTGTCTGCATTGCTCCTTTGCTTTCAGTCATTTCTGCCTATCATTTTCTGCCTCGCTGCTCCATTCACCTATATATTTTCTCTCGGGACTGATCATTGGGTTCGTATATTTAATGAATTTTTGGCTCTAATAATAATAATAATAATTACAATATTTATATAGCGCAAAATCTTGATAAAATCAAATCTAAGCGCAGAAACAGACACACACACGCACGCACGCACACATACGCACTCACGCACACACACACACACACGCACACGGCTATAAATGGGGAGAAAGAATAAAAGCAATGGAAAATTATAGAGAGCATATTATATACAATTATTTATTGCAATGTGATTCCCCTTCGAGTGGAGACAGGCTGCAGAGGGGATTGAGTGAGGTCAGGATTTTATGCAGAGGAGAAAAGGTGAGTTTTGAGAGCGGACTTGAAGGAGACAAAAGTAGGTTGCTGACGGACTGAGAGAGGAAGTTTGTTCCAGGAAAGCGGACCAGAAATAGAGAAGGCTCGTGGACCATAGGTATTGAGCTTAGTGCGTGGAAAGCGAAAAGTCAGAGGATCGGAGGCAGAGCTGTGATGTGCAGAAGTAATTTTAGATAACTTAGACGGGTTTTTATGTTTTTGTATCCTTAGCTATGTTTACATATGTATTCAGATTTGGTTTTTCAATCCCCTGGTCATGAATTGGACGGAGTGGTCAACGCCAGGGACAGACTTACATTATGTGCGCGAATGCATGGCTTGTGTACTTAATTTATTCTTTTTTTTTTTTTTAAAGAGGCATTGTTTATGTTTTGGATGGTGATGGCCCAGATATGGCTGTGCACAGTCGGCTGAACCTTAAACAATAACAAACAAACAAACAAACAAACAAACAAAAAGTTTAACTACAGATATCAAAGGGCGCATGCACACACACTCAGTTCGCGTACTCATCACACACACACACACACACACACACACACACAGGCAGTGATATGGAACATGTTCTTAATATATATATATATATAGACACTTATAAGGTTAATACAGTGCTTCTGTCGTGATATTTTAACAACAATTTACCATTTATAGTCAACATGGCAAAAGAGTCGTCACAAAAGACAACAGACCTTTTGTTGATCAAAACTGAATTTTCTATATCTCAAAGCATCAAAAACAAAATTTGTCAGGGAGAAAGTAACATCGTGATCATCTGCTCTCAATAAGGAAATCGAAAGGGTTGTGTTCAAATCTTGTTGATGACAATGTTGCAAAATTGTCATACTGCGAAGAAATACTAGCGTAAACAACACAATAACAAGGAAGTGTACCTCATCTTCCCTGCTATTTGTATACAAAGAGCAGGATACATTTTCAATGTTTTCTGTTCAAGAATACCGCTGTGTTACCTTTATGTCCACAAACCCTGAACCGACACTTAGCAAGACCGGCTGTTGAATATTTATTTGAAACCACTAAAAAGATTTTGGATTATGTTTTCAAAGGAAACAAAACAAACTACGTTGACATAAGTTTGCAATAATCTCACCAAACAAATATCAATGTAGTCTATTCTTTATTAAGAGAAGGTGATGACAATAGTATTCCTCCCCTCGTAAAATGTCAGTGTAATATTCAAACAGAAAACAATTCGACAAAAAATATTCTTTTCAACTTTTTCAAAATCTTTTACGAAGACTGTTTCTACTTAATTTTTTAAAAAACATTCAGATGAGGGAAAAGGTGTATTCCTGTCTCTTGCACTATGCCATGTTTTGCTGAGATATGGTTCCTGTTGGTTTTGTTTTCCATCATTATTTAATAAGGGGTTAAACGGTGAGACATTCTGAATCGCT
>JAPXFY010000013.1:2300657-2305657 GCA_030674185.1 Monoplex corrugatus | reverse complement strand
TCATCTGGTCTCTAGTTAAATGTCATCTGGTCTCTAGTATAAATGTCATCTGGTCTCTAGTATAAATGTCATCTGGTCTCTAGTATAAATGTCATCTGGTTCTAGTATAAATGTCATCTGGTCTCTAGTATAAATGAAAGACATGGTCACAATCATCTGGTCTCTATTATAAATGTCATCTGGTCTCTAGTATAAATTGTATCATCTGGTCTCTAGTATAAATGAACTGGTCACAATTCATCTGGTCTCTATTATAAATGTCATCTGGTCTCTAGTATAAATATCATCTGGTCTCTAGTATAAATGTCATCTGGTCTCTAGTATAAATGTCATCTGGTCTCTAGTTAATAAATGTCATCTGGTCTCTAGTATAAATGAAAGACATGGTCACAATCATCTGGTCTCTAGTATAAATGTCATCTGGCTCTCTAGTATAAATGTCATCTGGTCTCTAGTAAAATGTCATCTGTGTCTCTAGTATAAATGAAAGACATGGTCACAATCATCTGGTCTCTAGTATAAATGTCATCTGCTCTCTAGTATAAATGTCATCTGGTCTCTAGTATAAATGTCATCTGGTCTCTAGTATAATGAAAAGACATGGTCACAATCATTCTGTAAGTCTCTGCTCATAAATGTCATCTGGTCTCTAGTATAAATGTCACTGTCTGTTATGAACAGTCAATATGCTATATAAATGTGTCATAAAGTCCTGGTCTCTAGTATAAATGTCATCTGGTCTCTAGTATAAATGTCATCTGGTCTCTAGACAATAAATGTTAAACAGACCATGGTCACATACAATTACACACGCATGCTTATGCATGCATGACCGCATAAACACACACATAACTATGCAAATCATACAGAGAGCACGCTCGCATATGATTGTAGTATGCATCATTTAACACGTTAAAAAAAAAAAAAAAGGGGGGGGGGTGATTTGCATACATCTCGGTTTCATAAACATGCACGCGCACGGTTTTAGGCAGTATCTACGCATGCACATGCGGCATGCATGGCCACACTCCATTTCATACTTTTGTTTTTCTTTTCCACAACGCGATTGCTTGTAAAACATTTTTTAAATGTTAACTTCCTTTCAGTGATTTAATGAATGACAAATTTTATTCCCATCACAGAAAGAAAGAAAGAAAGAAAGAGAAAAGGAAAGAAAGAAAGAAACAAATCAAGCGAGAAAAGAAATGGAGAGAAAGAAGGAAGAAAGAAAGAAAGAAGCAAACAAATAAAAAGAAAAAATGGAAAGCGAGAAAGAAGGAAAGAAACATTCACAGAAAGAAAGAAACATTCACAGAAAGAAAGAAAGAAACATTCACAGAAAGAAAGAAACATTCACAGAAAGAAAGAAAGAAACATTCACAGAAGAAGAAAGAAACATTCACAGAAAAGAAAGAAAAGAAAAACATTCACGAAAGAAAAGAACATTCAAGAAAGAAAAACATTCACAGAAAGAAGAAAGAAACATTCACAGAAAGAAAGAAACATTCACAGAAAGAAAGAAAGAAACATTCACAGAAAGAAGGAAAGAAACATTCACAAAAGAAAGAAAGAAACATTCACAGAAGAAAGAAAGAAACATTCACAGAAAGAAAGAAAGAAAATTCACAGAAAGAAAGAAACATTCACAGAAAGAAAGAAACATTCACAGAAAGAAGAAAGAAACATTCACAGAAAGAAGAAAGAAACATTCACAGAAAGAAAGAAAAAAACATTCACAGAAAGAAGAAGAACATTCACAGAAAGAAACAGAAAGAGAAAGAAACATTCACAGAAAGAGAAAGAAACATTCACAGAAGAAAGAAAGAAACATTCACAGAAAGAAAGAAAGAAACATTCACAGAAAGAAAAAGAAACATTCACGAAGAAAGAAAGAAAGAAAACTATTCACAGAAAGAAGAAAGAAACATTCACAGAAAGAAAGAAAACATTCACAGAAAGAAGAAAGAAACATTCACAGAAAGAAAGAAACATTCACAGAAAGAAAGAAAGAAAACATTCACAGAAAGAAGGAAAGAAACATTCACAGAAAGAAAGAAAGAAACATTCACAGAAAGAAAGAAAGACATTCACAGAAAGAAAGAAAGAAACATTCACAGAAAGAAAGAAGAACATTCACAGAAAGAAGAAAGAAACATTCACAGAAAGAAGAAAGAAACATTCACAGAAAGAGAAGAAATAAGAAAGAAAGAAAACATTCACAGAAAGAAGAAAGCACAGAAAAATTCACAGAAAGAAGATACATTACAGAAAGAGAAAGAAACATTCACAGAAAGAAAGAAAGAAACATTCACAAAGAAAGAAAGAAAGAAGACAACTCAGAAAAGAAGGAAAGAAACATTCACAGAAAGAAGGAAAGAAACATTCACAGAAAGAAAGAAAGAAACATTCAAGAAGAAGAAAGAAACATTCACAGAAAGAAAGAAACATTCACAGAAAGAAAGAAACATTCACAGAAAGAAAGAAACATTCACAGAAAGAAAAGAAACATTCACAGAAGAGAAAGAAACATTCACAGAAAGAAGAAGAAACATTCACAGAAAGGAAGGAAAGAAAAACATTCACAGAAAGAAAGAAAGAAACATTCACAGAAGAAGAAAGAAATATTCACAGAAAGAAAGAAAGAAACATTCACAGAAAGAAAATCAGAAAGAAGAAAATTCACAGAAAGAAAGAAAGAAACATTACAGAAAGAAAGAAACATTCACAGAAAGAAGGAAAGAAACATTCACAGAAAGAAGGAAAGAAACATTCACAGAAAGAAAGAAAGAAACATTCACGAAAGAAAGAAGAAACATTCACAGAAAGAAAGAAAGAAACATTCACAGAAAGAAGAAAGAAACATTCACAGAAAGGAAGAAACATTCACAGAAAGAAAGAAAGAAACATTCACAGAAAGAAGAAAGAAACATTCACAGAAAGAAGGAAAGAAACATTCACAGAAAGAAGGAAAGAAACATTCACAGAGAAGAAAGAAACATTCACAGAAAGAAAGAAACATTCACAGAAAGAAAGAAAAACATTCACAGAAAGAAAGAAAGAACATTCACAGAAAGAAGGAAAGAAACATTCACAGGAAAGAAATACAGAAAGAAGAAGAAACATTCACAGAAAGAAGGAAAGAAACATTCACAGAAAGAACACAGAAAGAAAGAAAGAACATTCACAGAAAGAAGAAAGAAACATTCACAGAAAGAAAAGAAACATTCACAGAAAGAAGGAAAGACAAACATTCACAGAAAGAAGAGAAAGAAACATTCACAGAAAAGAAGAGAAAAAACATTCACAGAAAGGAAAGAAACATTCACAGAAAGAAGAGAAACGAGAGAAACATTCACAGAAAGAAGAATTCACAGAAGAGAAAGAAAACATTCACGAGAAGAAAGAAACTTCACAGAAAGGAAAAGAACATTCACAGAAAGAAAGGAAAGAAACATTCACAGAAAGAAGAAAGAAACATTCAACACCGAAAAATCCAGAAAGAGGAGAAACATTCAGAAGAAATCACAGAAAGAAAAATCGAGAGAACTCAAGAAAGGAAAAATTAGAAGAGAAATTACAAAAGAGAAAAACATTCCAGAAGAAGAATCCAGAAAGAAGAAATTCACAGAAAGAAAGAAACATTCGAAGAAGAACAAGAAAGAAAGACTCAGAAAGAATCAAGAAGAAAATAGAAAGAGAAATTCACAGAAGAAACATAAGAAGAAAATACAGAAAAAACATACAAAAGAAAGAAAAAAAGAAGAAAATCAAAGAAACTTCACAGAAAGAAGAAAATTCAGAAGAAGAATACAAAAGAGAAAGAACTAAGAAGCTCAGGAAAAAATCAAAGAAGGAAAGAAACTTCCGAGAGAAAGAAATTCACAGAGAAGAAATTACGAAGAAGAAAGAAATCACAAAGAAGAAACTTACAGAGAAAATTACAAGAAAGAAGAATCCAAGAGGAAACATAAAAAGAAAGAATTCAAGAGAAGGAAGAAACATAGAAAGAAGGAGAACATACAGAGAGAACATCCAGAAAGAAGAAAGAATTCAGAAAAAAGAAATCACAAAGAGAGAAATCACAGAAAGAAACATTCAGAAGAGAACTTCACAGAAAGAGAAAATTCACAAAAAATAAAAGAAGAAAATTCACAGAAAGAAAAAGAAGAAACATCAAAAGAAAGAAATTAAGAAAGAGAAAGAACATCAAGAAGAAGGAAAACATTCCAGAAAGAAATAAAAAAGAAGAAATCACAGAAGAAGAAAGAAATTACAGAGAAAGAAATTCACGAGAGAAGCATCACAGAAAGAAAGAATTAAGAAGAAAGAAATCACAGAAGAAGAAATTCCAGAAGAAAGAAATTCACGAAAGAAGAAAAACATTCCAGAAAGAAAAAACATTACAAAGAAGAAAATTAAGAAAGAAAGAACTTACAGAAAAAAAGAATTCCAAAAGAGAACATAAGAAAGAAAGAAAGAAATTACAAGAAGGAAAGAACATTCACAGAAAGAAAGAAAGAACATTACAGAAAGAAGAAAGAAACATCACAAAAGAAAGAAGAAACATCACAGAAAGAAAGAAAGAAATTCACAGAAAGAAGAAGAACATTCACAGAAAGAAAGAATTACAGAAAGAAGAAGAAACATTCCGAGAAAGAAAGAAACATTCACAGAAAGAAGAAAATTCACAGAAAGAAGAACATTACAGAAAGAAGAAAGAAATATTACAGAAAGAAGAAAGAAACATTACAGAAAGAAGAAACATTCAAGAAAGAAAAGAAACATTACAGAAAGAAGGAAAAAACATTCACAAAAGAAAGAAGAACTTCAGAAAGAAAGAAAGAAAATTCACGAAAGAAGTAACATCACAGAAAGAAGAGAAACATCACAGAAAGAAAGAAACTTCACAGAAAGAAGGAAAGAAATATCAGAAAGAAGAAAGAAACATTCACAGAAAGAAAGAAAAATTCACAGAAAGAAGGAAGAAACATTCACAGAAA
>JAPXFY010000013.1:2285657-2295657 GCA_030674185.1 Monoplex corrugatus | reverse complement strand
CAACTACACCAGTCTAGCAGAAGCCTCAATAAGAAAGAGTTATGTCAGACCATTGAACTATGTTTCAGTACCTCCGCATTGCCTGATCTCTGACTTCAGCTTTTCAACGCACCAAGACCAGATACTATGTCCAGAGCCTTGACGTTCTGGTCAACACTATTCTGAGAACAGATATTCCTCCATCTGTCCAGAACCACTTTGTCTCCTTAATGTCGCTCTCAAACACTTTTTTTGCATAAATCCATGCCTCATTCCCATGAAGTTCTACATCAGATCACTGTTAATTGTAATAAACTCTAAAGATTTTCATTCATCTTTTGTCCATTGGATGTGTCCAGTTTGTTCTTTAGATGACGTCGATGAGTCACACTGATTGTTTTCATCATCAGTATTTCCATGAATGTACATATCAATAACTTTATTTAAATGACGTCTACACTATGTTTTCGATACATCCAGTCATGTCCATGGAGGTCTACAGTCAATACAGTGTATAAATAAGACGTCAAACACTGATGTTCATACATCCAGAGTCCAGGAAGCACACATACAGTGAAGAAGAGTAAAACTGAGTTCATACATCAGATGTCATGGATGCTACACAATACAAGTGTATTGAAAGACGTAAACACTGATGTTCAGAAATCAGCATGGCATGGAGATGTCTACACAATACAAGTGTATAGTAAGACGTAATAACACGATGTTCAACAATCCAGAATTGCATGGAAGCTACATGAAGAGAAGTGTATGTAGACGAAGAAAAGATGAGACAACATCAGAATGAAGGAGATAGCACAATCAATAGACAAGCTGTATTATGTAATGACGTCATAAATGATGTTTTCATACATCAGACATTGTCCAGGAAATGTCTACATCAATACAAAGTCTGTTATTGTAATGACGTCATAACACTGATGTTTTCATACATCCAGTCATTGTCCATGGAATGTGTACATCAATACAAGTCTGTTATTGTAATGACGTCATAACACTGATGTTTTCATACATCCAGACATTGTCCATGGAATGTCTACATCAATACAAGTATGTTATTATAATGACGTCATAACACTGATGTTTTCATACATCCAGTCATTGTCCATGGAGTGTCTACATCAATACAAGTCTGTTATTTAATGACGTCATAACACTGATGTTTTCATACATCCAGTCATTGTCCATGGAATGTCTACATCAGTAACAAGTCTGTTATTATAATGAGCATGACGTCATAACACTGATGTTTTCGTACATCCAGTCATTGTCCAAGGACTGTCTACATCAATACAAGTCTGTTCTTATAATGACGTCATAACACTGATGTTTTCATACATCCAGTCATTTTCCATGGAATGCCTACATCAATACAAGTCTGTTATTGTAATGACGTCATAACACTGATGTTTTCATACATCCAGTCATTGTCCATGGAAATGTCTACATCAATACAAGTCTGTTCTTATAATGACGTCATAACACTGATGTTTTCATACATCCAGTCATTGTCCATGGAATGTCTACATCAATACAAGTCTGTTATTATAATGACGTCATGACCATAACACTGTTTTTCATACATCGTCATTGTCCATGGAACTGTCTACATCAATACAAGTCTGTTACTTATAATGACGTCATAACACTGATGTTTTCATACATCCAGTCATTGTCCATGGAATGTCTACATCAATACAAGTCTGTTCTATTTAATGACGTTATAACACTGATGTTTTCATACATCCAGACATTGTCCATGGAACGTCTACATCAATACAAGTCTATTCTTATGACGTTCATTGACGTCATTGACGTCATAACACTGTTTTCATACATCCAGTCATTGTCCATGGAATCGTCTACATCAATACAAGTCTGTTCTTATAATGACGTCATAACACTGATGTTTTCATACATCCAGTCATTGTCCATGAAATGTCTACATCAATACAAGTCTGTTCTTATAATGACGTCATAACACTGATGTTTTCATACATCCAGTCATTGTCCATGGAATGTCTACATCAATACAAGTCTGTTATTGTAATGACGTCATAACACTGATGTTTTCATACATCCAGTCATTGTCCATGGAGTGTCTACATCAATACAAGTCTGTTATTGTAATGACGTCATAACACTGATGTTTTCATACATCCAGTCATTGTCCATGGAATGTCTACATCAATACAAGTCTGTTATTGTAATGACGTCATAACACTGATGTTTTCATACATCCAGTGATTGTCCATGGAGTGTCTACATCAATACAAGTCTGTTATTGTAATGACGTCATTGACGTCATAACACTGATGTTTTCATACATCCAGTCATTGTCCATGGAATGTCTACATCAATACAAGTCTGTTATTGTAATGACGTCATTGACGTCATAACACTGTTTTCATACATCCAGTCATTGTCCATGGAATGTCTACATCAATACAAGTCTGTTATTGTAATGACGTCATAACACTGATGTTTTCATACATCCAGTCATTGTCCATGGAATGTCTACATCAATACAAGTCTGTTATTGTAACGACGTCATAACACTGATGTTTTCATACATCCAGTCATTGTCCATGGAATGTCTATATCAATACAAGTCTGTTCTTATAATGACGTCATAACACTGATGTTTTCATACATCCAGTCATTGTCCATGGAATGTCTACATCAATACAAGTCTGTTCTTATAATGACGTCATAACACTGATGTTTTCATACATCCAGTCATTGTCCATGGAATGTCTACATCAGTAAAAGTCTGTTATTATAATGACGTCATAACACTGATGTTTTCATACATCCAGTCATTTTCCATGGAATGTCTACATCAGTACAAGTCTGTTATTATAATGACGTAATGACTTGATATTTACATACAGTAATGCAATTACAATATCATAGAATCTGTGATACACAAATGAAGAGAGAGAGAGAGAGAGAGAGAGAGTGTGGTGTGTGTGTGTGTGTGTGTCGGAGAGACAGACAGAAAGACAGAGAGACAGAGAGACAGACAGAGAAACAGAGAGAGACGGTCAGACACAGACAGAGAAACAGACAGAGAGACAGAGAGAGACGGTCAGACACAGACAGAGAGACAGAGAGACAGAGAGAGACGGTCAGACACAGACAGAGAGACAGACACAGACAGAGAGACAGAGAGAGACAGTCAGACACCGACAGAGAAACAGACAGAGAGAAACAGTGAGACAGAAACAGAAAAAGACTCAATCTCAATCCGTCACTTTTTAAAAAAAAAATCCAGGGATGGTGATGATGGTGGTGGCCATAGCCTATCTACAAAAAAATGGAAAGAACTCGCTCCACAGCCTCTCACAAATCATCAGAGATAGTCGCCCGTTCTGAAGCGTATGAAGAAGGGAAAGCCGGGGAAAATCGTTGTCAGGTCAGGTGCAAGGTTAAATAGAACTGGTCACAAAAGCCGACGGCAAGCCAGGCAGCCGGGACCTCCAAGATCAAAATGGCAGCCTCCCCGAAATGAAAAGAGCAACCTTTAAAAAACAAGACAGTGGAGTGCTCGCCCTCTCGCTGATTACGTGTCAAAGCGTGACCTCTGAACGTGACCTCTCGCCGTCATCATTTGTTGGGCTGTGTGTCTAGGGGCCAGCCGGCCACTCACAAAGGCGAGAGGGGAGGCAATTGCAATATTACTTCTATGTACACCACGCCGTCTCGCTTTGCTGCAATGGAAAGGGGAATATGGGGCAGGGGTAGGGGTGGGGGTTATTGAGGGGGGAGCCGGGACGGAGATATTGGTTGAAGAAAAAATGGCAACGAGGACGGTTAAATCTTACCAACGTTCTTCTTTAGCTTATCTGGTTGTTATTCTTTAATCAGCCAAGAATTTTTCCATGTTGATTTCAGACATTGGACAATGATAATCTAAAACTGAACTTTGCTTTGTCTTACTCTACCGAGTCAGAGCATTTTCCACTCCACTACAGCTGGAGATATATCAAACTCTACATCCTGTAGTGTCCTTTGTCACTTTTTACAGCTGTATTACACTAACTCTACACTAGCCTTTGTCATTTTTCACAGCTGTAATTCAACACTAACTTCTACTTGTCTCTTGTCACTTTTTCACAGCTGTATTCACACCTAACCTACTACGTAGCCTTATGTCACTTTTTACAGCTGTATTCACACCTAACTCTACACTAGCCTTTGTCACTTTTTACAGCTGTATTCACACCTAACTCTACACTAGCCTATGTCACTTTTTACAGCTGTATTCACACCTAACTCTACACTAGCCTATGTCACTTTTTACAGCTGTATTCACACCTAACTTTACACTAGCTTTGTCACTTTTTACAGCTGTATTCACACCTAACTTTACACTAGTCTTTGTCACTTTTTACAGCTTATTCACACCTAACTTACACTAGCCTTTGTCACTTTTTACAGCTATATTCACACCTAACTCTACACTAGCTTTGTCACTTTTTACAGCTGTATTCACACCTAACTCTACACTAGCCTTTGTCACTTTTTACAGCTGTATTCACACCTAACTCTACACTAGCCTTTGTCACTTTTTACAGCTGTATTCACACCTAACTCTACACTAGCCTATGTCACTTTTTCACAGCTGTATTCACACCTAACTCTACACTAGCCTTTGTCACTTTTCACAGCTGTATGTTGCCTGTCTTTTCCTAATCTTCCTTATGAGTGATCTACTTGTGTCTGCCTCCATCAAGACTGTCTCGTTTGTTTTCTTTGCTGACCATGGAACTCTCAACATTCTTCTTAGAAAACGCATTTCGGCTGCCTTGTCTTGTTCTGGCTTTGCTTGTTGACTGTCCACGCGTCACATCCGTACAACAGTATTGGTTCTATATAACATTCAAGAACTCTCTTCCTGATGTTAATTGATAGGCATTTGTTGGTAAGAATGCTTGTCATCTTCTTGAATGCTGTTTTGGCTTGGCCAATTCTGCCGGCTATTTCTGATGTGCATCTGCTGTCTGATGAAATGATCGTTCCCAGGTATTTAAATTTATCAACCTGTGTCAAGGTTGTGCCATTTGCTGTTATTTTGCATGAGCAGATTTCATGTTTTTTACTGATCACCATGACTTCAGTCTTCCTGCTGTTTAGTTCCAGCCCCTTACCTTTGCTTTCTATTTCTAGTGTATTCACAAGGTTTTGTAGGCCCCTTTCATTTTCTGCAATTAGCACGATGTCATCAGCGTATCGAATGTTGTTTATCATTTTCCCTCCAGCCTTTAATCCAGGGTCTTCTAGGTTTCTCATGATGTTTTCGCTGTAAAGTGAAAACAGATCTGGTGACAAAACACAACCCTGTCTGACTCCTCTTTTAATGTTTTGTAAAGAGCTTACCTTGTTTTCTATTCTCATTGCAGCTGTTTGTTCCCAGTACATATTTCGGATTATTCGTAGATCTTTTCCATCAACATTAAATCTCTCCAGTTGGTTGATCAATTCTTCATGTCTTACCTGATCGAAAGTCTTGGTGTAGTCAACAAAGCATAAATATAAATCCTTATTCATCTCGATTGACCTCTCTATGATAGTTCTTAGGCTGTATATGACATTAATAGTTCCCTTCCCTTCCACAAATCCTCACTGTTCTTCTGCTATTTCTCTTTTGATTCTATTCCTTGTCCTCATCATGATTATTCTTAACAGGATTTTTGTTACATGGCTCATCAAACTGATTGTGCGATGGAGTTCGCATTCTATAGCCCCTGTCTTCTTTGGAAGTGCAATGAAAATTGATTTTGACATATCTTTGGGGATTTTTCCAGTGTCGTAAATTTCACTTAGGAGGACAGTTATTTTTTCTATGCCAAATTCCTCCAGGGCTTCAATCATCTCTGTAGTAATGTTGTCTGGTCCTGGGGCTTTTCCTGGTTTCATCTTTTTCAGTACCGCTCTGACTTCATCTTTCATTATGGGTGGTCCTTCAAAGTTCTTTTTTATAATGTGTTCTTCGTTTCTGTCATCCTCAAAAAAGTCTTTAATGTACTCTCCCCATCTGTCTAATACCTTGTCTTTTTCCAGGATAAGCGTGCCATCTTTTGATTTTAAGCAACCAGTTGATGTGCATGTATTTTTCCTGTGGACAATTTCTTCAATTCGTCTGTACATACCCTGAGGATTCATTTTGTGTCGTTCTTCTATCTCTTTGCATTTTGTGTTCAGCCAAGCTTCCTTAGCTTCATTGCACCTATACCTGATTTCTTTGTTTATCTTCCTGTATATCTCCTCGTTTCTCTTTGCCTTCCTCCTTTTCTCCATCAGGCCCAAAATTTCATTAGTCATCCAGCTCTTTTTTGCTTTTCTATTTGCCTTAGGGATTTCCTCACAAGCTTTATTTATAGAACTTCTCAACTTTGTCCATTGTTCCTCACTGTCACCAACGTCTTCCAGAGCACTGAATTTGTTTTGAACATGTACATTAAATTTTTGTACGTATCATTTCATCTGTCTGTAAGAGTTCAAGATCTAGTTTGATGTTGCTTTTGGTCTGTTTCCTTTTCCTCAATTTCAGCTTAAACCTTCCCACTACAGGATTGTGGTCACTGTTGCAGTCTGCGCCTGGTAGTGTTTTTGCTGACAGTAAAGAATTTCTAAATCTTTTGTTGATCAGGATGTAGTCAATTTGATTTTTGGCATTATCTCCTGGACTCATCCAAATCCATTTTCTTCTGTTAGGCTGCTCAAACCAGGTGTTTCCTACTATGAACTCATTCATCTGTGCCCATTCTACAAGCTTCCCCCCTCTTTCGTTTTGTGTACCAAGGCCATGAAGTCCAACTATATCATCCACCCTATCCTGTCCCACTTTAGCATTAAAATCTCCCATTATGACTGTAACTTCCTGTGATTTACATTGGACCTTGGCCATCTCTAAAACTTCGTAGAAGTTGTCGATGTCTTCCTGGGTACTTGCGGATGTTGGTGCATACACCTGTATGATGTTGATATCAAAAGGTTTCCCTCCGAATTTGACCAGTAAAACTCTGTCGGACAATGCCCAGTATCCTTTAACTGCTTTTGATTTGTCTTTTCCATTATGATGCCTACTCCTCTTTCATGTGAATTACCACCAGAGTATATCACTGTATATTCCCCTGATGTTATCATGCCTGCCCCCTTCCATCTCATTTCCCCTAGTCCTAAAATACTGATGTTAAGCCTTTCCATCTCTATTTTGATGTTATCTAATTTACCTTTCTGCAGCATTGTTCTTACATTCCATGTTGCCACCTTGGTGTTGAATTTAATCTTGGTTTTGGTCGCAGTAGCTGGCTGACGGTCTGGTGTCACCATTTTTATTATTATTCAATAATAATAATAATAACAACAATGACAATAACAATAATAATGATAACAACAGCAACAACAACAATAGTAATAATAATAATAATAATAATAATAATAATAATCTCAGTGTGGCAGACTGCAGCACTGGGCTAAACCTTATGCTGTGACCAGGCCTTGATGTGGGGTGTGGGGGATGGAACCTATGAAGCATTAACTGAACCACCGCAATGACTGGAGCATTAAGGTGGTCAGCTACAAGCCATTTTTATTTCGCCGGCAGCCATTCAACTTAAACTCCTTGCGATTTCTACTTTTTTCTATGTTATTGTATAATCTTCAGTCAGCAACTTTTAAACTCTTGCGGGTACACACACACACACACACACACACACACACACACACACACACACACACACACACACACACACACACACACACACACACACACACACACACAGAGTAAGAGAGAGAGAGAGAGAGAGAGAGAGAGAGAGAGAGAGAGAGAGAGAGAGAGAGAGAGAGAGAGAGAGAGAACGTGTATGACTGCGACACACACACGCACACACACTCAAAGAGACAGACAGACACACAGACAAATTGAAAGAGATATACGATCAAAGAGACAAACAGACGGACGGACGGACGGAGAAACAGACAGACACACAGACAGATAAAGAAACAAACAATATCACAAACAGAAAAACAGATAGACATACACAAACGGTCCATATCAATCTGAATCCTCTTCCTAGTTTAAAACAGGAGAATGGAAAAAGCAGGGGGGGGAGGGGGGCAAAAAGAAGGGTAGCGTTGAGGGGGGTGGTTTGAATGTTTGATCCATTTTTGATCTTGTGCCTAAAGAAGTGCAGGCAGTGTATGCTTCCATTTCTTTTGGAATCAATTCTCCCAAACCCCACACAAGTTTCCAACTTGATTTAAAATATTGTGTCCTTTGAATTTGGTTTTGTTTCTTTAATTGTTTGTTTCTTGTTACCTTCTTTGGTTTAAATCGGTAGATTGATTGGCCTGTCGTGGGCTTGAGGTGTGTGTGTGTGTGTATGTGTGTGTGTGTGTGTGTGTGTGGGTGTGCGTGTGTGTGTGTGTGTGCGTGCGTGCGTGCGTGTGTGTGTGTGTGTGTGTGTGTGCGTGTGTGGTGTGTGTTGTGTGTGTATGTGTGTGTGCGTGCGTGTGTGTGTGTGTGTGGTGTGTGTGTGTGTGTGTGTGTCTGTGTGTCTGTGTGTCTGTGTGTGTCTGTGCGTGCCTGTGTGTGTGTACGCGTGCGCGCACGGGCACGCGTGTGTATATGCGTATGTGTTGTGCATCTGCGTCGAAATATGAGTGTGTTTATGTGTGTTTGTGTTTGTGTGTGTGTGTTGGTGTGTCTGTGTGTATGTGTGTGGGTGTGTTTGCATGAACACGCATACACTCTGTCTGACTGTCTGTCTGTCTGTCTGTCTGTCTGTCTGTCTGTCTCTGTTTCTCTCTTTTCAGCTCTCTTTATTTCCCTCTCAACATACAATGTCCCCAGAAATGGGAAAAACCCAAAATAAGCGAATCAAACAGTGCATAATGAAGAGCAGGCTGAGGAAGAGAAGAAAGACCCCGAACAACATTGTATGTTTTTCAAGGCTGGTTACATTAATGTCCCAAAGAAAGATCACAAAGCAATACATATTTATGTGGGTGCATAATCTCAATGATCAAACTGAAGTGGACAACGCCTCAAGCAGAGACCTCACACGGAGACTCGTGCTTTGGCACATAACCGACGGAACTGGATAGCAGTTCTTTAGTGTGGAGTCCCAGCGACTCTTGTTGGATTTAAAGAAGGAGAAAAGGAGGAATTCCTCACAATGCGAACATTTCACGGTGTAGATCAGGGAGTGGGAGTGGGGTGTTGATATCATCAACACTGAGTCCTATCATTATGCGCCATATGTCTGTGTGTCAATGGCAGATGTGATGTGTCTAGTGTGTCGGCTAGTGACTGCGTGCTTGTCACCTCTCACTTTCAGCCTGCACCACTGGTTAGCACTGCTGCTTGCAGCTATGCGAAAAGAAGAGCAGAATGCGTAAGTCTCTCTCTGTCAGTACATAGCCTCTCCATCAGCAAGCCCTACGTTAGCCTCCTCGTGGCGACATGCGGTAACTGAGCACCTCACGGACTCAGGCTAAATCTCGAGGGACTCGGAGGAGGTCTGGCCCCCAGACGTGCCGCATGCAGGCCCACCAGCGTGTGGACACGCCCTGGTGCCCACGAACCAGACCCCCAGCTATGGGTAAATAGCTCCACTGCCTTGTGGACATCTCGGGAGAGAATAAGGCTAAGGGAGGTAACCCTGAAAGAAAAAAATCACCCTACTGCCTTGTAGGTTGTCGTGGGAACGACAAAGGCTAGCGGAGAGATCGCAAAAACAAACAAACAAACAAACACAGCAAAAAACAAACAAACAAACAAACAAACAAACAAACAAAAAAAACGACGGAAGGCAACGGGAAACCACCATCGTATTCTCCCTAGAAAAATTATGTACACTGAAAATAAAAATGAAGATAACGACGTAAATAGATGCACCGATGGAGCACCTTCGTCCGGTAGGGACCGTCATGTGGCACAGGTGACACCAGACCGTCAGCCAGCTACTGCGACCAAACTCAAACTCAAAAA
>JAPXFY010000013.1:2275657-2280657 GCA_030674185.1 Monoplex corrugatus | reverse complement strand
TCCCGAAGAAAGGCAACCTACAACTATGCCAAAACTACCGTACCATCAGCCTGATCAGCCATCCAAGTAAGGTCATGCTAAAAATCCTTCTGAGTAGACTGAAGCCACAAGCTGAGGAGATAATAAAAGAAGAGCAGGCAGGTTTCAGACCAGGAAGAAGTACCACAGAGCAAATTTTCAACCTCAGATTGCTCTGTGAGAAATACCTGCAACACCAGCAAGGCCTTTACCACGTCTTCGTGGACTTCAAGAAGGCATTCGACAGAGTTTGGCACGCAGCCTTGTGGGCAACCATGAGGCTGTACAACATCAATGCCAACCTGATCAGAACCATAGAATGCCTCTACGAAAAGGCGACCAGTGCAGTCTACCATGACACAACATAGGCGAATGGTTCCGAACCACAGTTGGAGTACGCCAAGGATGCCTGCTCTCCCCCACTCTCTTCAACATCTTCTTAGAGAGAATAATGGCTGACGCACTTGAAGACCACGAGGGAACAGTCAGCATCGGAGGTAGAACAATCACAAACTTGCGTTTTGCCGACGACATTGACGGACTAGCTGGGCAAGAGCAAGAGCTAGTCAGCTTGATAAAACATCTTGATGAGGCCTCCACATCATATGGCATGCAGATCAGTGCAGAGAAAACCCAGTTGATGACAAATAATACCAATGGCATCAGCACTGACATTACCATAGACAACAAGAAACTTGAGACCGTCCATAGATTTAAATATCTGGGAGCTATAGTATCAGATGAAGGATCAAAGCCCGAGGTACTTTTCAGGATTGCACAGACCACAGCTGCAATGACCAAGCTAAAAGTCATCTGGAACGACAAGAATATCGCAATCGGCTCCAAGATCAGACTGATGCGTTCCCTGGTCATGTCAATATTTTTGTATGCATGCGAAACATGGACCATAACAGCAGACATTGAAAGAAGGATACAGGCAATGGAGATGAGATGCTTCCGCAAACTCCTTGGTATCTCGTACATAGATCATATAACCAATAAAGAAGTGAAAACCCGAATCGAAAACGCCATCGGGCCGTATGAAGACCTCCTGACCTCAGTGAAAAGACGCAAACTGAGGTGGTACGGGCACGTCACACGATCATCTGGACTGGCCAAGACCGTCTTGCAGGGAACAGTTCAGGGAGGGAGACGAAGAGGCAGACAGAGAAAAAGATGGGAAGACAATATCAGAGAGTGGACTGGCCTTGAATGGAATATCATTCTGCGGAAAGCTGAGGACCGTGAGGAGTGGAGGAAGTTGGTTGCAAAATCTTCAATGGTGCCCCAACGGTCAACCAGACTACGGGACTGATGATGATGATGATGATGTATGTATGTATGTTTGTATGCATGTATGTATGTATGTATATATGTATGTATCTATGTATGTATGTATGTATGTATGTATGTATGTATGTATGTATGTTTGTATGTATGTGTCTATTTATCTATTTACCTATGTATGTATGTATGTATGTATATATGTTTGTATGTATGTATGTATGTATTGTGTGTATGTATGTATTGTATTTTTGTATGTATGTATGTGTCTATTTATCTATTTACCTATGTATGTATGTATGTATGTATGTATGTATGTATTCAGACTTCAGACTTCAGAATTTTATTCAAGAAAGGCCATAGCCCCTACTGAAGGGGTGCTTATAAACATAATGAGATAATCAGATATTATATCATATAGGATTAACAATCAACAACAAAATATATTGTGTATTACGATAAAGCAATTTCCCTGATTTTAACTGCTTTAAGCAGGAACAAACCAAAATTCTTAATATAATCAAAACGAGTTGAACACATTAACAAACACAGTTTAAACATATTTGGGCATCTGAAATACTTTTGAGGGATAAACCTTGAGCGGATTTCATCTAAAGCTGGACAACACAGGACAAAATGTATTTCGTCTTCTTCCGCTTGCATACATAAGGGACAGAGCAAATCAGACTCTCTGTGTTGCTTGTATCTCAACTGATGGGTTTTTAAATTTGATAAACCAAGTCTGAATTTTGCTATTATTTTTTTCAAATTAATATCCAGGTCAAGGCTTATGTACGGTTTAACACTGTGAGAATCTATGACAGTTCTATAAAAATCATATCTTCCACTTGTCTGTATATGGTCATTCCAGTTTTGCCATCTACAATCAATAAGTCTTTGTCGAAAATCACGAATAAACTGTCTCTCATCGCCAGCTCCTTGGAAAAACCAAACATTACCAAACCCGTATTCATTCAGACACATACGTATACTAGTTACCCAATTCTTCTTACCTTTACAATCTAAATCAAACAGCATCTTATAGGATTTTTTCGGCAGTCTATTGTCTTCCATGTGCAATAGTTTTAACCAGAATTGAATACATCGTACAACTGAATGAACAAATAATGGGTATCTGTTTGTTTCTCCATATACCAAATCATTAGATGTGCGCTTATCCAGTCCTAAAAATCCTTTCAAAGCAAATAAGTGTACAGCTTCACAATGCATAACTGCCTTATCTAATCCCCAAATTTCTGCTCCATACAGCAAAATTGGCTGTATTTGTGAATCAAATATTTTGACAAGTAAATCAAATGAATTATTATTTAACATATTCAATCTTTTCATCACACATAGCAATGCATTTTTTGCCCTGCTAGCAATATCTTTACAAGCCAGAGTAAAACTCAAACGTGTAGAAAAATAAATTCCCAGGTATTTATATGCATTTACAACAGGCATAATTGTATCATTGTACACCCATCTCTCTCTAGCAGCTAAGTGTCCTCCTTTTCTAAATACGACAAAGTTACTTTTGTTCAAATTTACTTTAAGATGCAAAGAAGTTGCTGCTCTGTAAAGAGAAGTTAACTGCCTCTGTAAACCTACAACCGTTTCAGATAACAACAGCACATCATCTGCAAACAAAAGAATAAACAATTCTGATAAATCTTGTGGAAATTTGGCCCCATGACGCCCATTGCTGATAACCTCCAGAGCAAGCTCGTTAATAAACATAGAAAATAACACAGGGCTACAAACATCTCCTTGTTTAACTCCAGTTGTACACTTAATATAATCTGTAAAATGAAGCCCACAGCGGATTCGACAATTAACTTTTTGATACATTGCCTTTATACATTGAAACAATTTACCATTTACACCGTTCTTCAACAAAATTGGCCAAAGTAAATTTCTATCAATAGAATCAAATGCTTTTTCAAAATCAATAAAAGCAACATACAGTTTTCTATTACAAGAAAACTGTTTCTGAATAAATGAGAGGAGAGTAAACATATGATCTATTGTAGAATATCCCTTCTTAAAGCCAGCTTGGTGATCTCCTGTAATATCATTAATTGTAACCCATTCCTGTAACCTCTTATTGATAATGGTGCTATATAATTTACTGCTTATATTACAGAGAGAAATTCCTCTGTAATTATTTGGATTACTGGCGTCCCCTTTCTTAAATAATGGTAAAATTATTGATTCTGACCAACTTTCTGGAAATATGCCATCATCAAAAAGTTTATTGAATAGTTTCAGGAAAAACTGAATTGTATCTTCTGTTCCATTTTTAAAGAATTCACCAATAATAAGATCAGGACCTGCAGCTTTATCATTCTTTAGTTTACGCATGGCGGACACAACTTCATCCACTGAAATAGGACGATTAAGATGGTCATCTGTTTCCTCATTGACTTGCATAGTATACTCAACCTCTTGCACAACATCTTTATCTAACAGAGAACGAAAATGTTCAAACCACGTGTTAACAGTAATGCAACGTTTTGAGTGACTTCTTTTAAATGATGCCTTTTTAACGGATTTCCAAAATGCCTGTTGGTCATTCAATGTGGACACCAAGCTGTTCAATAATGCTAGATTAAAGAATCTTCTCTTTCTTTCAGAAGATTTTTATATTCTCTTCTAGCAATAGTATACATACATCTGACCTCATCGCTTAAAGTTTTTCTAAATCTTTTTAACAATCTTCGGACATTCCGTTTGGCTGTTAAACATTCAAAGTCGAACCAATCACTATTTGTGTTTGTCTTGTTACTATGCAAGTATCTTTTCATATTTTCAGCATTATCTTTAATACAGTCATTGAACACGTTCAAAGCATCATCTACATCTACATCAATCAAATTCATAGCACATTGAAATTTCAAACGCGTCTCCTCTTTCTGTAAATTTGATCTATAAACATGACCATTTTCATCACTCCACACAAATTTTTCAGTCACTGTGTCACTGTCACAAACATCCGTTCCAAATGTATTTTCATTTGGGAAAGTAATATGTAACTGAACAGGAAAATGGTCCGAATCAATGCGATCAGATATATATAAGGTACAATCATTACAAACAGAAGAAAAAAGATCTTTAGAAATAAGAAAATAATCATTCACGCTGCACCCATTCTCAGATATGTAAGTATAGCGACCCTGATGGTCGCCATTACAAACTCCATTCAAAATATACAAACCAAATGCAGCACACAAATTCAACAACATTTTACCGTAATTATTTAAAACTGAATCTTCAGATCTGCGATCTGTACATGACGGTTGACTATTCGTCAACGAGTCAATACCAAAACAGTCGTAAATTTCTGGAGAAAAATTTGACGTTCTGCTGTTCAGATCTCCACAAAGTAATATTTCCGCATCACCTAACGACAGCAAACAATCAACGAGACATTCTTCCAAAACAGAGATTCCGTTATCAATATCGAAATATGTATAGTAAGGTGAACCTTCTGGCTGAACATAAGCACAAATAAACAAAACATTTTTTGAAGTACCAAACATATGTTTATCGATAACAAATGCACATATATTAGTTTGTTTAATATCAATCCATGTTATGAAAGGAACCAACTGGTTTTTTACCAAACAAACCAATCCCCCAGATCGTCTCCCTTGGGACGAAAGCTTTACCGCTGGTTTGCAAAATACAGTATAGCC
>JAPXFY010000013.1:2243157-2270657 GCA_030674185.1 Monoplex corrugatus | reverse complement strand
TGGAGTAGTGCAGGGCCCTGTGCCTTAACATATCCTCCCTCAGCCACTGGAGTTCTCTTCTGTCTGTCTTTGTCACGCCAGGGAATACAGAAGGAAAGTATTTTCCTCTGACCACCGAGCTCTATGGCAGCCGACACGAACTATAAAACCAACCAGCCTACCAACCAACCAACCAACCAACCACCAGACTACCAACCAACCAACCCAACCAACCAACCAACCAACCAACCAACAAAACGACCACATTTTATCGTCGTCATGCGTGGCTTGGTCATGCAGGTGACTACTGAAAGAAATTGAACAAGATGTCGTTTTTCTGTTGAAGATAAAATCTAAGTTTTTGTATTCAAAAGATGATTTTTGCCTTTCTTATGATAAAAATTTTGCTTTGGTTTACATATGCCTTCACATGATCTATCTAATCTTTAAGTTTAAAATGGAAACAATTTCTTTGATATAGTATGATACAAAAGTCTTACTGTTCTGTTCATGTCTAGATTGTTGTGACAGTCTTCTAATTGGTGCTCACTACTCTTTTGTTCAGCTTCTACAGAAGGTTCAATATTTTGCCACAAGACTCGTCCTTGAAGCTTCTCGCTGTAACAGTTCCATTTCCCTGCCTTGTTCGCTTCACTGGCTTCCTATTCAACAGCGTATTAGATACAAGCTAATACCTGTTAACACACCCTTTACTTTAGCATGAGTGTGTGTGTGGGTGCGCATGTGTGTGTGGGGTGCGTGTGTGAGAGTATCGCGCGCGCGCGCGCGCGCGCGCGTGGTGTGTGTGTGTGTGTGTGTGTGTGTGTGTTTGTGAGTATGTGAATGTGTGTGTGTGTGCGTATGTATGCATGTATGTGTGTTTTAGTATGTGTGTGTGTGTGAGTGTGTGGAAGTGTGTGCGACTCTCTCTCTGTGTTGTGTGTGTGTGTGTGTGTGTGTGTGTGTGTGTGTGTGTGTGTGTGTGTGTGTGTGTGCGCGCGCGCGCAGCGGCGTAAACATGTATGTTAGAAAAATTCATGGTAAATGTGAGCATGTTCGATTGAGACAGGCAAGAGACATGTAGATTTAACACTAATCATTTTATCACTTTTATCATTGATATGAACTTTAATCACAAATTCTATGTTTTAAATAGCTATGCTTTGTTGTCAGTGGACATTCTGATTTTACTTGAGAAAGACATTAAAGTCGAAAATTTGACCCCTCTACAACAAGGTGTTCGGCTGTTGTGCACAGTAAGAATACAAGGTTGTTTGTACGTCTTACAGCGTTGTCTCTGGTACTGCTCCTGCTTATATCTTTGAACTTCTCCATGCCTATTCACCTTCCCGTACTCTTCGCTCTTCTTCTGATACTCCGCTGTACAAAATCCCATGATACAGACACAAGTCTCACGCTTTCCGATCCTTTGGCCATTGTGGACATTTTCTGTGGAATGGTCTGCCCTTTGGTCTGATAAATTTTGTCTCACCTTTCCTCTTTTAAAACCCAACTTGAAGCCCATGCCAAACTTGAAGCCCATGTCAAACTTGAAGCCCATGTCAAACTTGAGGCCCATGTCAAACTTGAGGCCCATGTCAAACTTGAGGCCCGTGTTAAACTTGAAACCCATGTCAAACTTGAAGCCCATGTCAAACTTGAAGCCCATGTCAAACTTGAGGCCCATGTCAAACTTGAGGCCCATGTCAAACTTGAAGCCCATGTCAAACTTGAGGCCCATGTCAAACTTGAAGCCCATGTCAAACTTGAGGCCCATGTCAAACTTGAAGCCCATGTCAAACTTGAAGCCCATGTCAACTTGAGCCTGTCAAATGAAGCCCATGTCAAACTTGAGGCCCATGTCAAACTTGAGGCCCATGTCAAACTTGAAGCCCATGTTTTCCGTAAATTCCGTTTAAAACTAACTGTTCATACTGACCCTGTCCCATCCTGTTTTTACTGCGTTCTTGCAGTGTGCTGTATATGGATGTTATTGACAGTGGGTGTATTGTGTTGGTGGATAAAATAGTGAATGTGTGTTACATGTATATTTCATTTGCTTATGAATTGCAGAATTGTAAATGTCTAGAGCATTGCTAGCTGCACTATAAATGCACATAAGTAGTAGTAGCAGTTATAGTAGTAGTAGTAGTAGTAGTAGCAACAGCAACAGCAGTAGTAGCAGCAGCAACAGTAGTAGTAGTAGTTGTTGTAGTCGTAGTAGTTGTAGTAGTAGTTGCTGTAGTAGTAGTGTGGTGGTAGTATAGTAGTAGCAGTAGCAGCAGCAACAGCAGCAGCAGCAGTAGCAGCAGTAATAGTAGTGGTAGTAGTTGTTGTAGTTGTAATAGTAGAAGTAGCAACAGCAGCAACAGCAGTAGCAGCAGCAGTATTTGTAGTAGTGGTAGTAGTAGTAGTAGTAGTTGTTGTAATAGTAGTAGTAGTAGTTGTTGTAATAGTAGTAGTAGCAGCAGCAGCAGCAGTAATAGTCGTCGTCGTCGTAGTAGTAGTAGAAGTAGCAGTAGAAGCAGCAGCCGCAGTAGTAGTAGTAGTTGTAGTGATAGAAGTAGCAGTAATAGTAGTAGTAATAGCAGCAGCAGTAGCAGTAGTAGTAATAGTAGTAGTAGTAGCAGCAGCAGCAGCAAAAGCAGTAGTAGTAGTTGTTGTAGCAGCAGCAACAGCAGCAGCAGTAGCAGCAGTAGTAGTAGTAGTAGTAGTAGTAGTAGCAGTAGTAGTAATTTATAATGATTTTGTTGACATCAGAACATGTGAAATTTATCCCGACCACGGAAATGACATCTTAAGAAAATGACACAGAAATTGTGGACAAAGAAACGTTTTTAGCAAATAGAAGATTTTTGTTATTTGTGTTTATTTCGTTTTATCTTATTTTCCTGTCTGTTTATGACGGAATAAACACATCAAATATCATGGCTGCAGGTTTTAATCTCCATAGGAATTATGTCATTTTCGGTGTAGGACGAAGGAAGACAGGGAAAAGTCCTTCACACCTTTGCCGTTGTCTGAAATCAAGATGGCTTCACGCTGACACCGGCTGTAACCCCTCCTATCCCCAACTCTGTCTAGATCATACTCCATCTTACACTTCATCTTGATCATGATTAACCCTTACCCTCCCTCACCCTATCGGCGGCTCTACTGTAGGAAGCTTGTGGGCAGGGTGAGAGGGTGAAAGAATTAACCTCTTGAATCCCTCACTCTTTCCAGCGCCGTCTTGCATTGTCAGACATCACAGCAAAAGAAAAATTAACCCTTTCACTCCCTCACGCTATCCACCAGCTTCCTGCAATATCATTCATGATAACACAGAAAAACGTAACCCTTTCAGTTCCTTATCCTACCCACCAGCTTCCTGCATTTTCAGCCATGGTAGCAAATCAATGAACGGATCGATGTCAGTCTCTGGTGCTATCGGCTACAGTCTTGCAGGAAGCTGATGGGTAGGGTGGGATGGTAAAAGGACTAAGATTCTGCCGCTGGTGGAAAGGGTGAGTGAGGTTAAAGCTTTTACAGCTGTGAAAAGAGTGAGGTGGAGAAAGGGTTAAGGCGTTACAGCTGGTGGAAAGTGTGAAGGAGGGAAAGGGTTAAGTTTTTTTTAGGCTGGTGGAAGGGCTGAAGGACAGGACGAGTGAACCTGAACCCCAGCAATATCTGTTTTGCCCGTAACACCAGGCCGCCCTTCGCTAACACTACCCAGATCAGCAGGGCGTTGGCCCGGGTCAGGCAGAAGACATCTCTATATGTCTCCGGTCGCCCTCATGTCAGGCCTTGACGTCGAAAGGCACTCGGCCCTCTCATGATCCTCCCTGGCCCAGAACTACGCCCAGCATCAAAGAACCCCCCCCCCCCCCTCATTCTAGTGTATAGCGCAGTGTTGTGTAGGGCCAGGAGAAGAGTACAGCCCTAAAGATTTCACGTCAAGGGATCGCTGGTCAGCGCCGTGATTTACATGCAGCGGGGCCGCGAGTGTAAACGCGACTGGCACTTGGGGTCGACTCACGCACGGCCCTCCCGACCCGGGTTAGGGGACGGACTCCATCATTTTATGTCGGCCGTCGCCCCGCGCATTACGCCTCCCCCAATTTATATGCGCGTAAATTCGCCCCGCCGCGACACCCAACCTCAGTCCGGATGAGATATAAAAATGAATTCTGTCATCTCCCTCATCACTCATTCAAATTCCGGGGGAAATTTAGCACGATTGGTTAAGGCGACACGGCTTGGGGAGGAAAATGGAATTGCTGCCTGTCCCCGAGCCTAATAATCGCATCAAGTATGGCGGCTGCGGAAAGGTTTCGGTTAGCCGAGACTGGTCGGGGGATATTGTTGTATGGGCGGAAGGGAGAGAACCGCGGTGCAGGAAGGAAGGGAGAGAATTGGATGAATACAGAAGTGTGGCGGCCATATTAGATTGGTGACAGGGACTCCAGGGGGAGGGGGGGGGGGATGGAAAGAGTAGCGAAACGTGAGCGCTCCAGAATGTTATTTTAGCACTGTGATGTCCATCTTTTCCTGCCTCCCTGCTGCCATCATCAATCTGTTTACATCTATCAGCATGTCCTGCTAGGTTCTCCGGCATATGCTGAATGGTGCCAGGCTGCTGCAGCTTGTGGCAACAACTTGGGCCACCCGTGTGAGTGATGGTGGTTCTTGTCCATTTAGTTCACCTGACTGCTGATTAATTTCACTTCAGCATTACTTTTCTTTCTTTCTTTCTTTCTGTCTTTTCTTTCTTTCTTTCTTTCTTTCTTTTTTCTGTCTTTCTGTCTTTGTGTGTGTGTTTGGTCCTTTTTATCTTTCTCATGCTGCTTGAGATAACATAGTATAACACACATTTCATAGTGACTGGGGGTGAAACAAGCTTACATCAAGCAACAACAGTAAGTTTATAGGTAGATACATCCCTGCTGGAGTGTGAATATGTTCGAAAGGAATCCATTCCGTTCAGTCAGTTCCATATGCGTTCAATCCAAATATTCCAATGATAATCAGGCAGACTCCTGAAGTCTGTGGAAAACCCTGCTGATTGGCCTAGATCTTCAGTACAACGCAAGCGTGCGGGTTGGGAGGGAGACCTATGAAACTCAAAGATGCCAGCGTGGAAAGAAACACTAAGATGACAACACTAGAATGACACAGTAAGCTGGACAGCACTAGAATGACACAGGAAGCTGACAACACTAGAATGACACAGGAAGCTGACAACACTAGAATGACACAGGAAGCTGACAACACTAGAATGACACAGTAAACTGACAGCATTAGAATGACACAGTAAACTGACAGCATTAGAATGACACAGTAAGCTGACAACACTAGAATGACACAGTAAGCTGACAACACTAGAATGACACAATAAGCTGACAACACTAGAATGACATAGTAAACTGATAGCACTAGAATGACACAGTAAACTGACAACACTAGAATGACACAGTAAAACTGACAACACTAGAATGACACAGTAAACTGACAGCACTAGAATGACACAGTAAACTGACAGCACTAGAATGACACAGTAACCTGACAACACTAGAATGACACAGTAAGCTGACAGCACTAGAATGTCACAGTAAGCTGACAACACTAGAATGTCACAGTAAGCTGACAAACACTAGAATGACACAGTAAGCTCACAGCACTAGAATGACACAGTAAACTGACAGCACTAGAATGTCACAGTAAGCTGACAACACTAGAATGTCACAGTAAACTGACAACACTAGAATGACACAATAAGCTGACAACACTAGAATGACAGAGTAAACTGACAGCACTAGAATGACACAGTAAACTGACAGCACTAGAATGACACAGTAAACTGACAAGCACTAGAATGACACAGTAAACTGACAGCACTAGAATGACACAGTGAACTGACAACACTAGAATGACACAGTAAACTGACAACACTAGAATGACACAGTAAACTGACAGCACTAGAATGACACAGTAAACTGACAGCACTAGAATGACACAGTAGACTGACAACACTAGAATGACACAGTAAACTGACAACACTAGAATGACACAGTAAACTGACAGCACTAGAATGACAAAGTAAGATGACAGCACTAGAATGACACAGTAAGATGACAGCACTAGAATGACACAATAAACTGACAGCACTAGAATGACACAGTAAGATGACAGCACTAGAATGACACAGTAAGCTGACAGCACTAGAATGACACAGTAAGCTGACAGCACTAGAATGTCACAGTAAGCTGACAACACTAGAATGTCACAGTAAGCTGACAGCACTGGAATGACACAGTAAACTGACAGCACTAGAATGACACAGTAAGCTGACAGCACTAGAATGTCACAGTAAGCTGACAGCACTAGAATGATACAGTAAGCTGACAACACTAGAATGTCACAGTAAACTGACAGCACTAGAATGTCACAGTAAGATGACAACACTAGAATGACACAGTAAACTGACAACACTAGAATGACACAGTAAGCTGACAGCACTAGAATGACACAGTAAGCTGACAACACTAGAATGACACAGTAAGCTGACAACACTAGAATGACACAGTAAGCTGACAACACTAGAATGACACAGTAAACTGACAACACTAGAATGACACAGTAAACTGACAACACTAGAATGACACACTAAGCTGACAACACTAGAATGACACAGTAAGCTGACAACACTAGAATGACACAGTAAGCTGACAGCACTAGAATGTCACATTAAACTGTCAACACTAGAATGTCACAGTAATCTGACAGCACTAGAATGACACAGTAAGCTAACAGCAATAGAATGACAAAGTAAACTGACAACACTAGAATGTCACAGTAAGCTGACAGCACTAGAATGACACAGTAAGCTGACAGCACTAGAATGTCACAGCAAACTGTCAACACTAGAATGTCACATTAAACTGACAGCACTAGAATGTCACAGTAAACTGTCAACACTAGAATGTCACAGTAAACTGACAGCACTAGAATGTCACAGTAAACTGTCAAATGCACAGTAAGATGACAACACTAGAATGACACAGAAACTGACAGCATAGAATGACACAGTAAACTGACAACACTAGAATGACACAGTAAATGACAGCACTAGAATGACACGTAAGATGACAACACTAGAATTACACAGTAAATGACAGCATAGAATGACAAGTAAATGACAACACTAGAATGCACAGTAAACTGAAGCACTAGAATGACACGTAAACGGACAGCACTAGAATGACACAGTAAGATGACAACACTAGAATGTCACAGTAGATGACAACACTAGAATGACACGAAAGCTGACAGCACTAGAATGAACAGTAACTGACAACACTAGAATGACACAGTAAATGACAGCACTAGAATGACACAGAAAACTGACAGCATTAGAATGACACAGTAAACTACAACACTAGAATGACACAGTAAGCTGACAGCACTAGAATGACAAGTAAGATGACAACACTAGAATGTCACAGTAAACTGAAAGCACTAGAATGACACAGTAAATGACAGCACTAGAATGACACAGTAAGATGACAACACTAGAATGTCACAGTAAACTGACATCACTAGAATGACACAGTAAACTGACAACACTAGAATGACACAGTAAGATGACAACACTAGAATGACACAGTAACTGACAGCACTAGAATGACACAGTAAGCTGACAGCACTAGAATTACACAGTAAGATGACACACTAGAATGACACAGTAAACTGACAGCACTAGAATGACACAGTAAACTGACAGCATAGAATGTCACGTAATTGACAGCACTAGAATGAACAGTAAGCGACAGCACTAGAATGACACAGTAACTGACAAACTAGAATTCACATAAGATGACAGCATAGAATGACACAGTAAGCTGACAGCACTAGAATGTCACAGTAAGCTGACAACACTAGAATGTCACAGTAAGCTGACACACTAGAATGACACAGTAAGCTGACACACTAGAATGTCACAGTAAGCTGACAGCATAGAATGTCACAGTAAGATGACAGCACTAGAATGACACAGTAAGCTGACACACTAGAATGACACAGTAAGTGACAGCACTAGAATGTCAAGTAAGTGACAACACTAGAATGTCACAGTAAGATGACAGCACTAGAATGACACAGTAAGCTGACAGCACTAGAATGACAAGTAAACTGACAACACTAGAATGACACAGTAAACTGACAGCACTAGAATGACACAGTAAACTGACACACTAGAATGCACAGTAACTGACAACACTAGAATGTCACAGTAAACTGACAGCACTAGAATGACACAGAAATGACAGCACTAGAATGACACATAAACTGACACACTAGAATGACACAGTAAGCTGACAGCACTAGAATGACACAGTAAGCTGACAGCACTAGAATGACACAGTAAACTGACAACACTAGAATGTCACAGAAGAGGACAGCACTAGAATGACACAGTAACTGACAGCACTAGAATGACACAGTAAAATGACACACTAGAATGTCACAGTAAACTGACAGCACTAGAATGCACAGTAAGATGACAGCACTAAATGACACAGTAAGATGACAGCACTAGAATGACACAGTAAATGACAGCACTAGAATGACACAGTAAGCTGACAGCACTAGAATGAACAGTAAACTGACAGCACTAGAATGACACAGTAAACTGACAGCAACTAGAATGACACAGTAAAGCTGACAGCACTAGAATGTCACAGTAAGCTGACAGCACTAGAATGACATAGTAAACTGACACAATAGAATGACACAGTAAACTGACAACACTAGAATGACACAGTAAGCTGACAGCACTAGAATGACACACCGTAACCTGACAGCACTAGAATGACACAGTAAACTGACAGCACTAGAATGACACAGTAAGCTGACAGCACTAGAATGACACAGTAAACTGACACAACTAGAATACACAGTAAGCTGACAGCACTAGAATGTCAAGTAAGCTGACAGCACTAGAATGACATTAAACTGACAACACTAGAATGACACAGTAAACTGACAACACTAGAATGACACAGTAATCTGACAGCACTAGAATGACACACACAAGACTGACACACTAGAATGACACAGTAAACTGACAGCACTAGAATGTCACAAGTAAGCTCACAAAGACACTAGTAAATGACACCACTGAAACGTAAACTGACAGCACTAGAATAACACAGTAAACTGACAGCACTAGAATGACACAGTAAACTGACAGCACTAGAATGACACAGTAAACTGACAGCACTAGAATGGCACACCAAGCTGACAACACTAGAATGACACAGGAAGATGACAGCACTAGAATGACACAGTAAGATGACATCACTAGAATGACACAGTAAGCTGACAACACTAGAATGTCACACCAAGCTGACAGCACTAGAATGACAGAGTAAACTGACAGCACTAGAATGACACAGTAAGCTGACAGCACTAGAATGACACAGTAAACTGACAGCACTAGAATGACACAGTAAACTGACAGCACTAGAATGTCACAGTAAGCTGACAGCACTAGAATGACACAGTAAACTGACAGCACTAGAATGACACACCAAGCTGACAGCACTAGAATGACACAGTAAACTGACAGCACTAGAATGCAACACTAAGATGACAGCACTAGAATGAAACAGTAGTTGTGGGGGTGAAGACGAGACATCATTCCTTGAGTCTACATGTACAAGTGTGTCAGGAAACTGCAAATACTTTGACTACAGTTACTAAACTTTAATTACCTAGTGTCAAGCTTTGTTGATTTAAGATCCAACACTGAAGTCTGCCCTAACGGTACAAGGAACGGTAACCCTAACAAAGTAATTACCAATGATAAGTTCCTTGGTATCATCAAACATTCCAGGTCAAAAATATGCTCCTTGTAGTTTTCATAGTAACGGACTATTAATACATTTCACCTACTGACAACAACGCAACAACAACAACAACAACAAGAAAGACCACTTCCATCCCCTTGTCTTTACTGGGGGTGGTGGGGGTGGTGACAGAACAGTAAACTTCATCAAACTGAAAATTTGCAAAACTCTCTCCATGACACATTTGTACATTTCTTTGTGCTTACAAAACATTGAACCGGACTTGAGAAGAGAAATGAATATGAATTTGAACCTATTCAAGTGGAATTAATCGTACCCAAACACTTCCATATGCTCTCCTGTCTGCTACTACTAACTACTAACTACTACTATATAATACTACTAAATATACTACTACTACTACTAGTCCATTTACAATGTACAAACACACAAGTCAGAGTATCCTCGAACATTGTACAACAACACAATACTCTGTGCTATAGATCAATTACATACAATCGCATGCATACAACGATACATCAACGCAGCGTAAACATCCTTGTCGATACATGGTAATGCTGCACAAACATTTGGTATGGATACAATAATCAATAATTGCAACAACTAATATACAGGCGACAATATGGATACTTGTATACCCAATAATACAATGCAGCACAAATTGCTATATCCAATACACTATAATACAGTACAATATACAGGATACTGTATACACCAATACATCAATGTACATAAACATTACCATGTCAATACATTATAATACAGTACAAAATACAGGATACATGTAAAAACCAATACATCAAACATAAACATTACCATGTCAGTACATTATAATACAGTACAAACATACAGGATACATGTATACACCAATACATCAATACATAAACATTACCATGTCAATACATTATAATACAGTACAGACATACAGGATACATGTATACACCAATACATCAATGTACATAAACATTACCATGTCAATACATTATAATACAGTACAACATACAGGATACATGTATACACCAATACATCAACATAAACATTACCATGTCAATACATTATAATACAGTACAAACATACAGATACATGTATACACCAATACATCAACATAAACATTACCATGTCAATACATTATAATACAGTACAGACATACAGGATACATGTATACACCAATACATCAATGTACATAAACATTACCATGTCAATACATTATAATACAGTACAGACATACAGGATACATGTATACACCAATACATCAACATAAACATTACCATGTCAATACATTATAATACAGTACAGACATACAGGATACATGTATACACCAATACATCAACATAAACATTACCATGTCAATACATTATAATACAGTACAGACATACAGGATACATGTATACACCAATACATCAACATAAACATTACCATGTCAATACATTATAATACAGTACAGACATACAGGATACATGTATACACCAATACATCAACATAAACATTACCATGTCAATACATTATAATACAGTACAGACATACAGGATACATGTATACACCAATACATCAATACATAAACATTACCATGTCAATACATTATAATACAGTACAGACATACAGAATACATGTATACACCAATACATCAACATAAACATACCATGTCAATACATTATAATACAGTACAGACATACATGATACATGTATACACCAATACATCAACATAAACATTACCATGTCAAACATTATAATACAGTACAGACATACAGGATACATGTATACACCAATACATAACATAACATTACCATGTCAATACATTATAATACAGTACAACATACAGGATACATTATACACCAATACATCAACATAACATTACCATGTCAATACATTATAATACATACAATAAAAGATACATGTATACATCAATACATCAACATAAACATTACCATGTCAATACATATAATACAGTACAGACATACAGGATACATGTATACACAATACATCAACATAAACATTACCATGTCAATACATTAAATACAGTACAGACATACATGATACATGTATACACCAATATCAACATAAACATTACCATGTCAATACATATAATACAGTACAGACATACAGGATACATGTATACATCAATACATCAACATAAACATCACCATGTCAATACATTATAATACAGTACAGACATACATGATACATGTATACACCAATACATCAACATAAACATTACCATGTCAATACATTATAATACAGTACAGACATACAGAATACATGTATACACCAATACATCAATGTACATAAACATTACCATGTCAATACATTATAATACAGTACAGACATACAGGATATATGTATACACCAATACATCAATGTACATAAACATTACCATGTCAATACATTATAATACAGTACAGACATACAGGATACATGTATACACCAATACATCAATGTACATAAACATTACCATGTCAATACATTATAATACAGTACAAACATACATGATACATGTATACACCAATACATCAACATAAACATTACCATGTCAATACATTATAATACAGTACAAACATACAGGATATATGTATACACCAATACATCAACATAAACATTACCATGTCAATACATTATAATACAGTACAGACATACAGAATACATGTATACACCAATACATCAATGTACATAAACATTACCATGTCAATACATTATAATACAGTACAGACATACAGGATACATGTATACACCAATACATCAATATAAACATTACCATGTCAATACATTATAATAATGTACAGACATACAGGATACATGTATACACCAATATATCAACATAAACATTACCATGTCAATACATTATAATACATTACAAACATATAGAATACATGTATACACCAATACATCAATGTACATAAACATTACCATGTCAATACATTATAATACAGTACAGACATACAGGATACATGTATACACCAATACATCAACATAAACATTACCATGTCAATACATTATAATACAGTACAGACATACATGATACATGTATACACCAATACATCAACATAAACTTACCATGTCAATTCATTATAATACAGTACATACATACATGATGCATGTATACACCAATACATCAATGTACATAAACATTACCATGTCAATACATTATAATACAGTACAAACACACATGATACATGTATACACCTATACATCAACATAAACATTACCATGTCAATACATTATAATACAGTACAGACATACAGGATATACACCAATACATCGACATAAACATTACCATGTCAATACATTATAATACAGTACAGACATACAGGATACATGTATACACCAACACATCAATGTACATAAACATTACATATCAATACATTATAATACAGTACAAACATACAGGATACATGTATACACCAATACATCAACATAAACATTACCATGTCAATACATTATAATACAGTACAGACATACAGGATACATGTATACACCAATGCATCACCATTACCATGTCAACACATCATAATGCAGTACAACAATCTCTCTCTCTGTCTCTTTCTTTCTTTCTGCGCTATAGGCAATATGAACTGAACTCTCTCTCTCTCTCTCTCTCTCTCTCTCTCTCTCTCTCTCTCTCTCTCTCTCTCTCTCTCCTCTTTCCCTGTCTGGTTCTGTTTGGTTTTGTTTCTGTCGTCATATTTCTGGATACTTTTGTCATAATAAACAAACAAAGATAAACCCAACGAAAACGAAAACAACGAAACAGAACAAACAAACCAAACCAACAAACCAAACCAAACCAAAACCAAACCAAACCAAACGACAACAAAACAAAACAAACGACAACAAACAAAACAAACAAACAAAACAAAACAAACGAAACAAAACAAAACAAAACACAAACGACAACAAAACAAAACAAACGACAACAAAACAAAACAAAACAAACAAAAAACAAAACAAAACAAACGACAACAAAACAAAACAAACGACAACAAAACAAAACAAACGACAACAAAACAAAACAAACGACAACAAAACAAAACAAAACAAACGACAACAAAACAAAACAAAACAAATGACAACAAAACAAAACAAACGACAACAAAACAAAACAAAACAAAACAAACGACAACAAAACAAAACAAAACGACAACAAAACAAAACAAACGACAACAAAACAAAACAAAACAAAACAAAACGACAACAAAACAAAACAAAACAAAACAAATGACAACAAAACAAAACAAAACAAAACAAAACAACAAAACAAAACAAAACAAATGACAACAAAACAAAACAAAACAAACGACAACAAAACAAACAAACAACAAAAACAAAACAAAACAAAACAAAAACAAAACAACAAAAATAGGTACAGCAGTGCAGCGGGTAGAACGTCAGACTTTGAGTTGAAGTGTTACGATCTCCAGGTATCTCCTGTACCAGTTAAAGGTGCAAGTTTTCCCATCTTCCAGTTGAACATGTGTACACAACTACCAGTGTCTGAAATCCTCTCCTATGTGTACAGAACTACCAGTGTCTGAAATCCTCTCCTATGTGTACAGAACTGACCAGTGTCTGAAATCCTCTCCTATGTGTACATGTACACAACTGCCAGTGTATGAAATCCTCTCCTATGTGTACAGAACACTACCAGTGCCTGAAATCCTCTCCTATGTGTACATGTACACAACTACCAGTGTCTGAAATCCTCTCCTATGTGTACATGTACACAACTGACCAGTGTATGAAATCCTCTCCTATGTGTACATGTACACAATACCAGTGTCTGAAATCCTCTCCTATGTGTACATGTACACAACTG
The DNA here is from genome assembly GCA_030674185.1 of Monoplex corrugatus. Lineage (NCBI taxonomy): Eukaryota > Metazoa > Mollusca > Gastropoda > Littorinimorpha > Ranellidae > Monoplex > Monoplex corrugatus. The sequence goes on along the minus strand of JAPXFY010000013.1, from coordinate 2,256,023 downwards.
CCAGTGTATGAAATCCTCTCCTATGTGTACACATCTACCAGTGTATGAAATCCTCTCCTATGTGTACACAACTACCAGTGTAAATATTTTTTTAAATTTTGAATATTTTACCAGATAATCCGATTTTAAAGTTTTTATACCTACTTTTCATCATTTTAATTCAGCCGCTCAAGTCGGACATTTTATCTGTGAACTGTGTTTACACCTTAGCCTACTGTGTTCGCCCAACGCTACAGCTTCCAAACCTTTGTGTTCTGCGTTCTCTGGATTTTAGTGTTGTGAACTGACCAAACCACACACCAACCTGCAAGTGTCTTCCTCTCCTGCCTGGCTCGCAATTATGGACCCGTCTTTTATAAAACAAATTGGACTGACACTTTTTAAACACAGCAAATGCTACCTCGGTGGAGGCGTCTACCAGCGAATACGAACACTGGGGCTGTGTCCTAAGCCCCGCACTGTGCGATCCTGTCGTGGTGGACGTCTCCACCGTCTTTGGCACAACCTGCCTCCTGCCCGACGCCACTTTTCGTCTCCTGCTTCTTCTTCTCCTCCACTGCCCCTGCCCTCGACCTCGCTGCTGCAAGCTTTGTCTCCTCCTCTGCCGTCTTCGCCTTCGCCTTCTGTCCTGATGGTGCCGCCGCCGCCTTCGCCTTCTGTCCCGCCGGTGCCGCTTTCGCCTTCTGTCCCGTTGGTGCCGCCTTCGTCGCCACCTCGGCCGCCACCATATGACTGTGATAGGCTGAAACTATGCCTTTTTAATGCTCAGTCAACATGCACTGATGGCAAAGCCGAAGTCATTGCTGATTTTATCGCAGATGAGCATGTTGACATTGCTTTTATCACAGAGACATGGCTTAACCCCCTTGGTCACGAACCTATACATGCTAGCCTCACTCCGAGTGGTTACAGGCTTGCTTCTTTCCATCGCTCATCCCGAGGTGGCGGTATCGCCATCCTCTACAACGACTCACTCCATTCCCGCCTATCTTTCTCGCAGTCTCTGCCTTTCTCCCATCCTTCTTTCAAGCACGTTGAAGTATCCTTCCAATCCACCCCTCACCCCATCACCTTCTCCTGTGTCTATCGACCCCCACCTAGCTCTGCCAACAAACTCACCACATCCACGTTTCTCTCTGACTTTGACCAATTGCTTGACCACTACTGCCTCTTACCTGGAAATCTCATCATTCTAGGTGACATCAATGTCCACTATGACAACACTCACCGTTATGACACAAGACATATCATCAACTCTCTGTCCAATCACAATATGACTCAACACATTTCTGAACCAACCCATCAAAAAGGTCACATTCTTGACTGGATCATTTCTCGTGATCACCACAATTCCGCTACTGACAACTGCTTAGTTCTTTCTACCCGTCTAACTTCAGCCCTTCCATCTGACCACTCTGCAATTCTCTGTTCTCTCGACATTTCTGCTCCTTCCCGTACCATGCGCACAGTGACTCGACGCAATCTCAAATCTATCGACCTCTCCACATTTTCATCTGATGCCTCCCGTCTTCTTTCTGAAAAGTCACATAACCTTGCCGATGAATTCTATACTACTCTCCACCATCTTCTGGACACTCATGCTCCAGCCACAACCCGTCTTTTACCTGACCGCCCCCCTACCCCCTGGCTCACTCATGAGATCGCCTGTGCAAAACGTGCCCGCCGCAGAGCAGAGAACCGCTGGCGCAAATCCAAACTCACTGTACACAGGCAACTTTTCCAAGCCTCTAAAACAAAAGTATCCACCCTCATTGCATCAGCAAAAACAAGCTATTTCCAAACCAAAATCCTGAATGCCTCTTCTTCAAAAGAACTCTTTACAACCATGAATCATCTCCTTGGCACACGAAAAGATTTACCTCTCCCAACAAAACATACAAATGAAGAACTCCCATCTGTATTCTCCAACTATTTCACCACCAAAATACAAACTCTTCGTGACAGGCTTGACAGGACACCCTGTCAACCATGCCCACCTGACCCTTCCTACTTTTACCCCAGTCTCACAAGAAGAAATTCTCAACACAATCACATCCATGTCGTTCAAAACCTGCGAACTGGATCCTCTTCCAGGTTCTCTCTACGCTGACTGTCTCCCTACTCTCCTCCCATTCATCACTGACATCATCAACACTTCTCTTCAAACTGGAACTGTCCCAGATTCTTTCAAGTCTGCTATTGTTCACCCTCTCCTCAAGAAACACAATTTAGATCCAAATGAACTGAAAAATTACCGGCCTATCTCTAATCTCTCTTTCTTGTCAAAACTCCTTGAAAAAGTCGTCCTCAACCAGCTGAACTCTCACCTGTCTGCCAACAATCTCCTCAATCCTTTCCAGTCAGCCTACCGCCAGTGCCATAGCACTGAAACTGCCCTACTACACATTCTCAACAATCTCCTCCTTGCAACTGATACTGGCAAAGTCTCTCTCCTCACACTCCTTGATCTGTCTGCAGCCTTTGATACCATTGATCATGGTATTCTCCTTTCTAGACTTCATCATACTTTTGGCATCTCTGACATTGCTCTGTCTTGGTTCACTTCATACCTATCCAACAGAAAACAAACCGTTCTCATCAATGGCACTTACTCTCAACCTGAATACCTGACCTGTGGTGTTCCACAAGGATCTGTCCTTGGCCCTGTTCTTTTCACTCTTTACACCTCCCCCCTGTCCACCATCATCAACTCCCATTCTATAAAACACCACTTCTATGCTGATGACACCCAACTTCAAGACAGTGACTCACCTGATAATATACAGCGCCTGTTGACTCGCACCACTGAGTGTTACTCGGACATTAAGAACTGGATGACACACAATAGACTTCAGCTTAATGATGACAAAACAGAAGCTATCCTCATTGGCACCCGTCAGAAACTTTCTCAGCTGCCTCCTCTTTCTCTCCCATTATGTAACACATCAGTCCCAATTTCTGATTCAGCTAAAAACCTTGGTGTCTGCATTGACTCTACCCTCTCCATGAACAACTTTGTTTTTCAAACTGCCAGATCCTGCTACATCATCTCCATCGTATAAGGCTGATCAGGAAGTATCTCTCTGTCGAAACAACTGCAAAACTCGTTCTCTCCTTCATAATGTCTCGCATTGACTATTGCAATTCACTCCTGTCTGGTCTTCCTGCCTCCACCATTCACATCCTACAGCGCATTCAAAACAATGCTGCACGCCTTGTACTCAAAAAGAAAAAAGCTGACCACATATCTCCTCTCCTGGCACAACTTCACTGGCTCCCTGTATCAAAGCGCATACAGTACAAACTAGACACCATGTGCTACAAAAGCCTCAATAACGCAGCCCCCGATTACCTGTCAAGCCTACTTGAGATCTATGTTCCCTCACGTACCCTCCGCTCTGCCTCTGATCCTCTGACTTTTCGCTTTCCACGCACTAAGCTCAATACCTATGGTCCACGAGCCTTCTCTGTTTCTGGTCCACTCTCCTGGAACAAACTTCCTCTCTCAGTCCGTCAGCAACCTACTTTTGTCTCCTTCAAGTCCGCTCTCAAAACTCACCTTTTCTCCTCCGCATAAAATCCTAACCTCACTCAACCCCCCCCCCCCTCCCCCTCTGCAGCCTGTCTCCGCTCGGAGGGAATCACATGGTTATAATATATAATTGTATATGCTATGCTCTCTATAATTTTCCATTGCTTTTATTCTTGCTTTTATTGGTTTTATTCTTTCTCCCCATTTATAGCCATGCGTGTGTGTGTGTGTGTGTGTGTGTGTGTCTGCGTGTGTGTGTGCGTGCGTGTGTGTGCGTGCGTGCGTGCGTGCTTGCGTGTGTGTCTGCTTCAGCGCTTAGATTTGATTTTATCAAGATTTTGCGCTATATAAATATTGTAATTATTATGTAATTATTAGTGTCTGAAATCCTCTCCTATGTGTACATGTACACAACTACCAGTGCCTGAAATCCTCTCCTATGTGTACATGTACAGAACTACCAGTGCCTGAAATCCTCTCCTATGTGTACACAACTACCAGTGCCTGAAATCCTCTCCTATGTGTACACAACTACCAGTGCCTGAAATCCTCTCCTATGTGTACACAACTACCAGTGTCTGAAATCCTCTCCTACGTGTACCCAAGCAGAATATCATGTACGCTTGAAAAAGTTGGTGTAAGTCATTGTCGGTGTCAGATGGCATATAAACACACAACAATGCATAAGGTGCACACCCACCGGAAACAGACTGTGTTGCACCATACCGCCTGTGTTGTGTGGACAAAACAACGTGCGTGCGCGCATCCGAGGAAAAATTGGAACTCTACACTGAGAAAATAATAATGATAATAATTATACGGCTGGTGGTGGTGGTGGTGGTGTGTGTGTGTGTGGGACGGTGGTGGTGGTGGTGGCCTGGGAAGAAAAAAATGAAGAAAGAAAAAAGAAAGAAGAAAAAGAGTTGAAGAAGGAGGGGTGAGATGGTAGTGGGCAGATTGAGACCCTTCATTTTGGCACTTCATGCCCAGACTTGCATGATCACCTCGCTTCATTAAACGTCATCAACACACGTGACAGGCATGCACGTGCAAGGGCGTGAAACTGACAACCACAGACACTCCCTTCTGCCACCCTTCCACCACCACCACCACCACCACCACCATCTTCACCACCACTACTCCCAACTTTCCTGTCTTTCATCATTTTACCTCGCATCCTATCACCAGCTTCCTTAACCTTTCATTCCCTCACCCTATCCACCAGCTTCTTTAACCCTTTCATTCCCTCACCCTATCCACCAGCTTCTTTAACCCTTTCAATCCCTCACCCTGTCCACCAGCTTCTTTAACCCTTCCAATCCCTCACCCTGTCCACCAGCTTCTTTAACCCTTTCAATCCCTCACCCTGTCCACCAGCTTCCTTAACCCTTTCACTCCCTCACCCTATCCACCAGCTTCCTTAACCCTTTCACTCCCTCACCCTGTCCACCAGCTTCCTTAACCCTTTCACTCCCTCAACCTATCCACCAGCTTCTTTAACACTTTCACTCCCTCACCCTATCCACCAGCTTCCTTAACACTTTCACTCCCTCACCCTATCCACCAGCTTCCTAACTTTCACTCCCTCACCCTATCCACCAGCTTCCTTAACACTTTCACTCCCTCACCCTATTCACCAGCTTCCTTACTTTCACTCCCTCACCCTATCCACCAGCCTCCTTAACACTTTCACTCCCTCACCCTATCCACCAGCTTCTTTAACCCTTTCACTCCCTCACCCTGTCCACAGCTTCTTTAACACTTTCACTCCCTCACCCTATCCACCAGCTTCTTTAACACTTTCACTCCCTCAACCTGTCCACCAGCTTCTTTAACACTTTCACTCCCTCACCCTATCCACCAGTTTCCTCAACACGTTCACTCCCTCACCCTGTCCACCAGTTTCCTCAACACTTTCACTCCCTCACCCTATCCACCAGATTACTTAACACTTTCACTCCCTCACCATGTCCACAGCTTCCTTAACACTTTCAACCCCTCACCCTATCCACCAGCTTTCTAACACTTTCTATCCCTCACCCTATCCACCAGTTTCCTTAACCCTTTCAATCCCTCACCCAATCCACCAGGTTTCTAACATTTTCAGTCCCTCACCTTACCCATCAGCGTCCTTGATCTTTTCACTCTCACTCCATCCAACAGCTTACTTAACACTTTCAATCTCCACTCCATCCAACAGCTTACTTAACACTTTCAATCTCCACTCCATCCAACAGTTTACTTAACGCTTTCAATCTCCACTCTATCCAACAGCTTACTTAACCCTTTCAATCTCACTCTGACCAACAGCTTACTTAAATCTTTCAATCTCCATTCTATCCATTAGCTTACTTAACCCTTTCAATCTCCACTCTATCCATTAGCTTACTTAACCCTTTCAATCTCCACTCTATCCATTAGCTTACTTAACCCTTTCAATCTCCACTCTATCCAACAGCTTACTTAACCCTTTCAATCTCCACTCTATCCAACAGCTTACTTAACCCTTTCAATCTCCACTCTATCCAACAGTTTACTTAACCCTTTCATTCTCCACTCTATCCAACAGCTTACTTAACCCTTTCAATCTCCACTCTATCCAACAGCTTACTTAACCCTTTCAATCTCCACTCTATCCAACAGCTTACTTAACCCTTTCAATCTCCACTCTATCCAACAGCTTACTTAACCCTTTCAATCTCCACTCCATCCAACAGTTTACTTAACGCTTTCAATCTCCACTCTATCCAACAGCTTACTTAACCCTTTCTTTTTCCACTCTATCCAACAGCTTACTTAACCCTTTCTTTCTCCACGCTATCCAACAGTTTACTTAATCCTTTCATTCTCCACTCTATCCAACAGCTTACTTAACCTTTTCTTTCTCCACTCTATCCAACAGCTTACTTAACGCTTTCAATCTCCACTCTATCCAACAGCTTAGTTAACCCTTTCTTTTACCACTCTATCCAACAGCTTACTTAACCCTTTCAATGTCCACTCTATCCAACAGCTTACTTAACCCTTTCTTTTTCCACTCTATCCAACAGCTTACTTAACGCTTTCAATCTCCACTCTATCCAACAGCTTACTTAACCCTTTCTTTTTCCATTCTATCCAACAACTTACTTAACCCTTTCTTTCTCCACTCTATCTAACAGCTTACTTAACCTTTTCAATCTCCACTCTATCCAACAGCTTACATAACGCTTTCAATCTCCACTCTATCCAACAGTTTACTGAACCCTTTCAATCTCCACTCTATCCAACAGCTTACTTAACCCTTTCAATCTCCACTCTATCCAACAGCTTACTTAACCCTTTCAATCTCCACTCTATCCAACAGCTTACTTAACCCTTTCTTTCTCCACTCTATCCAACAGCTTACTTAACCCTTTCTTTCTCCACTCTATCCAACAGCTTACTTAACTCTTTCACTCTCACTCTATCCAACAGCTTACTTAACCCTTTCTTTCTCCACTCTATCCAACAGCTTACTTAACCCTTTCACTCTCACTCTATCCAACAGCTTACTTAACCCTTTCAATCTCCACTGTATCCAATAGTTTACTTAACCCTTTCAATCTCCACTCTATCCAACAGTTTACTTAACCCTTTCAATCTCCACTCCATCCAACAGCTCACTTAACCCTTTCAACCCCTTTTTTCTGCAGCTGCCTTACTTTTTCAATCCTCACTGTATTCAACAGCTTAGTTAACCCTTTCAATCCCCACCTTACTCAACACAGCAGGAATGAAGTGGAGTTACTTAACCCATTACCTCTCACAGTTTCTCCATCAGCTTTCAGTTTCATCATCTCCTCTCAGGATAGATCTTTAGTGCGTTCAAGAGGAAATCATCGCGCCAGAACAGCTCCATAGGCGCTCCACCCCTAATTATCAGTGATGATCCGTTAGAATCCTTGATCCTGTGTAAAAGTCTGTTAGTCGTTGGCAAAGTTTTGAAATGAAAGCGAGGAGGATGGGAGGAGGGGACTAATGTAACACTTCACTGACAGCCAACATAGTGATCAGAATATTCTAAGATGGCCAGCGAATTGGTCAGTTGTTTGAACTCCAGACATCAGATATTGGGGCTTCAGTTCTATCAACTGAGCCACAGAAGAAAAAACCAACCAACCAACCAACCAACCAACCGACCGACCGACCGACCGACCGACCGACCGACCGACCGACCGACCGACCGACCGACCGACCGACCGACCGACCGACCAACCAACCAACCAACCAACCAACCAACCAACCAACCAACCAACCAACCAACCAAACAAAAATCTTGGCGAATAGTATTGGGTAGCATTTACTTTTTGGCGGACTGCCTGGTTGTACTTCTCGACTGAGATATGGTAATCGATATTTTATTATAATTCTTTTCTTTTTATATAACTTCTGTAACATTGTATTTGTTATGGTCAATGTGTTTTCATCACTGAATTAACTGACGTCTTCCCCTGCCCCCTGTCTTGTTTGTTCTTCACGCTTCTTGTACTTCCCCCTGCCCCCTGTCTTGTTTGTTCTTCACGCTTCTTGTACTTCCCCCTGCCCCCTGTCTTGTTTGTTCTTCACGCTTCTTGTACTTCCCCTGCCCCCTGTCTTGTTTGTTCTTCATGCTTCTTGTACTTCCCCCTGCCCCCTGTCTTGTTTGTTCTTCATGCTTCTTGTACTTCCCCCTGCCCCTTGTCTTGTTTGTTCTTCATGCTTCTTGTACTTCCCCCTGCCCCCTGTCTTGTTTGTTCTTCATGCTTCTTGTACTTCCCCCTGCCCCCTGTCTTCTTTGTTCTTCATGCTTCTTGTACTTCCTTCTTCTCCTTTGATTCTCTGTCCGTGATGAACTTTTCAAACAACATGTTATTGAAGCTATCAGCCGTATTGTCATATTATTGTTGTTGTTTTTATTGTTGTTGTTAAGGGTTGACATGTATTCATTTTACTCCTGTCTACTGTGTTTCTCATGCTTTTTAAAAGCGCATTTGTGCTGGTTTTTATCAATCAATATTTTATCACAGCTGTATGTTACATAACTTTTTCACATCTAATGTGTTATGGCTTATCTGAGTTTTTGTTTATTCGTTCTTTCGTTCGTTCGTTGTTTGTTTATTTCATTGTTCGTTCGCTTACTTTTGGGGGGGGGGGGGGGACTTTTTTTTTTTGGTTGCCTGTTTTATTATTTGTTTGTTTGAATGTCTTTTTGTTTTTTATATGATTATATTTTGTGTGTGGAGTAGCAAAGACTTGCTGTAAGACAGCTCCTGTTGGACCTAATGTCGCTATCCTTGAGCAATAAGCTACGCACAAAAAGTTAAGGATCACTTGCACAAAAATTCATAACTTTCAAAATAAGAAAGCCAATGCGTTGAAGTTTGGCAAACATTTAATTCCATGCTTTAGTGATAACGATGCACAATTGCCTTCAATTTCGAGCAATCGTTTGGTGTGTACATTTGATCAAAGTGGGTACGTATCGAAATTTGATTTCCCAAAGTCATTGAAATCACAATACAGGGCATTCTGATGCTTCCAAAAGTTCAGTAATGCGTGTAACCGCCATGGCTGTTCTGGTACTCGACGCAGCGAGTCCTCATCGAGTTGACCAGGTTGGTGAAGATCCTCTGTGGAAGCGCCTGCCACTCAGCCTGCAGCATCTGGTAGAGGTGTTGGGCATCCCTGGGAGGGGGGTGGTTGCTCCTCACTTTGCGATCCAGCTCATCCCAGAAGTTCTCAATCGGGTTGAGATCGGGACTGCATGCTGGCCACTCCATTCTGTTGACTCCAGACTGCTGCAGGAAGTCGTTGACCACCCTTGCCCTGTGGGGGCGAGCGTTGTCATCCTGGTAGACAGCCGTCGGTCCCATCTGCTGCAGAGTAGGCACAGCCAGCGGTCGAAGGATCTCATCCCGTATCGGAGGCCAGTCATGTTACCCTGTACATGATACAAGGGTGTTCTGTGGTGAAGGCTGAAGGCCCCCCAGACCATTACAGAACCTCCACCAAAGGTCACCTTTTCTTGGACAGTGGTGTCAATAAAGCGTTGCCCTGGGCTCCTCCAGACCCTCAGTTGGCCGTCGTTGTGGTTCATGGTGAAGCGTGATTCATCACTGAACAGGATCTGGGACCATTGCTGACGTGTCCACCTCACGTGACGTCTGCAGAAGGCGCGGCGTGCTGCCCTATGGGCTGGATTTAAGCGTGGCCGTACAGCTGGGCGACGAGAACGGAGGTTAAACCCATGAAGGCGGTTCCGTATGGTCTGCTGGCTGATGTTGATGTTAGTAGCCACCCTCAGCTGCCTTCGAATGATGCTGGAAGAGGCTGTTCTTGCCTGCAGGGCTTGTCGTTCAATGAGACGATCTTCACGTGGGTTTGTCTTCTTTGGTCGACCAGATCTGCGTCTTTCATGGACCCTCCCAGTGGCTGTGAAGCGTTGAATCAGTCTGACAATGACCGAGATGGACACCTGAAGTCGCCTGGCCACTTCTCGCTTGAGAACACCATCTTGGAACCATGCAACAGCTCGTCCCCTCTCAAACTCGCTCAATTTTCGTCGTGGAGGCATTGTCAGATCAGGCCTACTACTGGTGGAATGTCTTCTTATAAAGCCAAGCAAGAGACAGCATCTCACACATAAACAGCAGTGCTTGCACGTGCATAATGGTTTTTCCATCTGGCTTGTGCAATGTGTTCAGGCAGAACGGTCCAAAACAAGGTCCTTTTTCGCAAGTTTCAGCTTTTCCGTTTGCGGCCAAGCTCAGTAGTAGAGAATCCCGTGCAATTTTCGCACTAACACAACATCGCCCACTTACAGCTGAACAAGAATTCATAACAATTTGGCTGAACTGAGAAATAAATAACAGTAGCGAACTGAGTTTATTACGCACCTGTTTTCTCATAGTGATCCTTAACTTTTTGTGCGTAGCTTAGTTTTCTGAAGTCTGAATAAAATTTAAAAAGGAGAATGAGAGAGCAGAAGAGCTGAAGGACAGGATGGGGATAATATTAATGATAATAATAATAATAATATAATAATATCATCATCATCATACATATCAGAGAATGCCTGTAGCACTCTACAAACAGGATAAACATTGCGGTGTCACTATAACATTGTAGTTCAACAATAGGACACATACACTAAGACATCAGGCGATGAGAATCAGTATGGCCACTCAGTCATGGGATTGACGGGGCAGAGTCCAGCATCATTATCATAAGATGAAAATTAGTCATAGCTGGCGTATAACAACACACACACACACACAAACACACACACACACACGCACGCACACACACACACACACACACACACACACACACACACACACCACACGCACACACACACACGCACACGCACGCACGCATCTCCGCACCCAACACACACGCACGGCGCAGCCGCACGCGCGCACGCACGCACAGATAAACAAACAGACAGATCGACACAGAATACAACACGAGCAGAAAGAGAACTCACAGCATTATTCACATATATCCCCAAAACGAATATGTCACAAATAGGGAACCACATCATCCTTTCCAAAAAAAAGGCGGTCACGTGAAGCGGAAACGATGGCAGGGGAAGTGACATCTTCACGCGATGTTGCATGCTGGTAGTTCTCCCCTGGCACTGACCTTTGACTTGTCATTTGGCCCTGGGGCTGGGAGGGGGGGGGAGGGAGAAGTAAGAGCGAGGGAGTTATGGACAGAGAGAGTGTGAAGAATGGAAGGGGTGCCTGCAGAAGTTATCAGCAGAGAAGGGCTAAAAATGATTGTAGTGTATGATTGGGGGGGGGGGGGGGGGCTAGAGGGGCTAGAGGTGGGGTGAGTGGACTCTGGAAGGTCTTGCAGCTTAACCCCTTCATCTCCAACCTTCGTACAAGCAGCTGGTGGATAAGGTTAAATGTTGAGTGTATATTTGAACATGTTGGAGAAGGATTCATTTTACCGAGACAGTTTGACATGCGTTCTGTCTATTTCTGCTAGTGACCATTGGAGAGGCTGTTTGAACGTAAGAAAAACTTGCTATTAGTTTAAACACGAGGTGGTTGATTCTTTTGATAGAATAGTAAACTCAAATTCTGGTATCTGGAGTTCAGTCCCAGCCCTAGATGTTACAAACTGGCCCGTTGGCTGCCTGTCTTAACGTTTCCATCGTTCTGATGGTGACAACTTAGCGTGTCATAGATCACTCCTCTCTCACGTGAAGACCTTGCCAGTGTGTAGCATTTTGCGCAGGTTCAGGGATTTTGTCAGATAACTGGTGATATATTTGGGTGGAGCGCATGTGGAATCGTCCGAGTGTCAGGAACTTCTCTTGAATCAACTCAAAAATCCCTCCACGTGTCACACTGCATGATCCTGAGAGAAATCTTCCACTACTTAGCTGGAGGCAATCTTTCTCAGACAGCAAGATACAAGACACAGATACAAGACACAAATACAAGACACAGATACAAGACACAGATACAAGACTGTTAATCATCATCATAAGGTGCATTGCTGCATGGTGTTGGCGATCATGGACCGCTATACGAACATATCTTTTGTCGCTGCAAGTATGTCTCCTGCTAATTTTGTCCCCACCCTCTCTGCAAAACTAACATTTTCTACCTAGATCTACCTGGTACTCATTTTTCTCTCCAGATTTCCTCTTGTGACTAGGTACTTAAATTTTTTTGCCTTACAAAATACCCTTTAAACGTTGCTTATATTTTCCTAATCTTCCTCATTAATGTTCTTTTTGTGTTTCCTTCTCTGAAGGTTGTCTCATTTGTTTTGTTTGCTGTCCATGGAACTATAATAATAATAATAATAATTACAATATTTATATAGCGCAATATCTTGATAAATTCAAATCTAAGCGCTGAAACACGCACGCACGCACGCACACACGCACGCACACACACGCACCCACGTTAACACACACACACACACACACACACACACACACACACACACACACACACACACACACACACACACACACACACGGCTATAAATGGGGAGAAAAAATAAAAACAATGGAAAATTATAGAGAGCATATTACACAGCCTATAACATAAAACTCTTAACGTTCTTCTTAAAAACTACATTTGAGCTGCCTCAATCTTGTTGGGACTTTACTTGTTGATTGTCCAGCTTAGCATCCGTATAACAATGAACTCACCAAAAGTAAATACAACATTACATGACCGTATTGCAGTTGCCAGCAGATCCCCTCCTCCATCCCCTCCTATATTCCTATCCCTCCTCCATCCCCAGACATTCAAACTCCAATCTCCAAACTGTCATATTTTGTAAAAACCTTGAAAAAGGAAGTAGG
>JAPXFY010000013.1:2230657-2235657 GCA_030674185.1 Monoplex corrugatus | reverse complement strand
AATATAGTAACAGTATCAGTGGTGGTAGTGACAGTGGTAGTAGCAGTAGTAAAAAGTAGTAGTAGTGGTAATAGTAGTAATAGTGGTAGTAGCAGTAGAAGTAACAGTATCAGCAGCAGCAGTAGTAGTAGTCGTGGTAATAGTAGTAGTAGTAGTGGTGGTTCTAGTAGTTGTGATAGTAGTGGTGGTAGTAGCTCTAGTAGTAGTAGGAGCAGCAACAGTAATAATAGTAGTAGTAGCAGCAGAGCAGCAGCAGTAGTGGTAGCAGCAACAACAGCAGTAGTAATAGCAGTAGTAGCAGTAGTAGTAGCAAATTATATTCTTTGTTTGACATAGCACACATTGTTACATTAACAGTGTTCATGCTCATTTCAAGAGTAAGAGCTGGGTGGAATATGACTTTTCGTGGAACGAACAATTTCTTTGTTGTAGATCATTGTACAAAGGAATTTCAGTTTATCTTCGTTATTCTTTTCTTCATAAGCTTTCATTTCTCACCTAAAATGCACACGGCCCTTGAGCACATTGTTCGTTAGTTGTTTTTTCATAGCTTTGTAACACGCAAACTTCACGTATGTATTAGACAGTTACATATGACGTGATGCCATATTTTGTGGTACGTCTTATTTGATTTATGCTTCTTTGGCCAATGCGAAAAAACAGCTGTGTCAGATCTAACATAGGAACACAATTAGATTAAAACACCGCCTTCGCTTTCGCTTTAAACGCCAGGCCAGCCAATTTCCTTCCAGTCTGCTTTACGAGAGTCTGGAATGAGCAACCCCTACCCCAAAACTCATCCCCCATCCAAATTCGCTTTTACTCTCACTCTCCCCGCCTCTACTCCTCATCCTCCTTTTCCATCCACCCCCACCCCCAAACCTCCGGCCCATGACAAACGACTCCCCAGTGTGTTTGAGACAGGGCGGCGTGTTTTCATCTGCTAATCCCGCGCCCCGTAATGCGAAAGAGATGCAAAAAAGGGCCGGTGTAGCCAGGCCCCTCTCTATAAATCTGCTGTCATAACTGCCCATTTTGCTTCTGATTGCAAGGGGAGGGGATGGTGGTGGATGGGGAGTGAGGTGAGGGAAACAGGGAGAGGGAAAATAGGGAGGGAGAGAGGGGGACGGAACGAGACAGAGAGAGAATATGAGAGAGAGAGAGAGAGAGAGACAGACAGACAGAGAGAGAGACAGAGAGAATATGAGAGAGAGACAGAGAGAATATGAGAGAGAGAGACAGACAGACAGACAGAGAGAGAGAGACAGAGAGACAGAGAGAATATGAGAGAGAGACAGAGAGACAGGGAGAATATGAGTGACAGACAGACAGACAGACAGACAGAGAGACAGAGAGAATATGAGAGAGAGACAGAGAGAATATGAGAGAGAGAGAGAAACAGACAGACAGACACAGAGAGAGAGACAGAGAGAATATGAGAGAGAGACAGAGAGACAGGGAGAATATGAGTGACAGACAGACAGACAGAGAGACAGAGAGACAGAGAGAATATGAGAGAGAGAGAAACAAACAGACAGACAGACAGACAGACAGAGACACTGGACTGGACGTATTATTCATAACCAGAAGGAAGGCATGTGAACAACATTAACATTAAACTTTCTATCATAATTTCAACATGTAAATAATCATATACATTGAATATACTGACTGAAAGTGAGAGGGGGGGACAAGAAAATTAAGACAGAGGGAGAGAGAGGAAGAGAGGAAGAGAGAGAGAGAGAGAGAGAGAGAGAGAGAGAGAGAGAGAAAGAGAGTGAAAGAAAGAGTGAGAGAGAATGAGAGAGGGAGAGAGAGAGAGAGAGAGAGAGAATGAGAGAGAAAGTGTGTGTGTGTGAGTGAGAATGAGAGAGGGGAGAGAGAGAGAGAGAGTGAGAGAAACAGAGTCTGTTTATGTGTATGTAAGAGAGAGAGAGAGAGAGAGAGAGAGAGTGTGTGTGTGTGTGTGTGTGTGTGAATAAGAGAATGGAGAGAGAGGGGAGGGGGAGAGAGAAAGTTAGTGAGGAGAGAGAGAAAGAGGGAAGAGAGAGAGAGAGAGAGGAGAAGAGAAGAGAGAGAGAGAAGAGAGAGAAGAGAGACAGAGAGACGAGAGAGAGAGGACAGACAGAGAGCACAGGATGCGAGAATGCTGGCCAGGAACTTTCCAGTTTCATGAATGCTCGTGCAACCACGTCTATTTTGTTTTGTTTAGTTTTTTTAATTGTTTTGTTTTGATTTTCAAAAAGGCTTCCGTGGACAGGGTTGTGCATGTTTTGATGATGGTATAGACATAAGTAGTGACATAGATTGACTGTTAAACCAACTAACTTGCCTGTGTCAATCTCAGTACTGATTCCTGCTTGTTTTGTCCGCTTAACGCCTATATTATTATGCCTTGAAACAGAGTTAAGAGCGGACAAAGGCTGGCTGAGTTTGGAGTTTGTTCAAGGAAAAATTGTGACAAATTCAAGATAGGACCTCAGTACCTGGCCAGCTCATGGGTTTATGTGCAGGCCTAAGGCTTTTGCCGTGATCATTCTGGATCTTCTCCATCTCATGGTACCTGTAACGTTAGTGCTTATGGAATTCATTCCGAGCACGGAGACATCATCTTGAGAAACTGAAGCTGAAACCAAAATTGGAACTCAAGAGGGATTCATGGCATTCGGATAATCCCATATGAGATCCGCCCAAATCTGCCAGCAGTTATCGTGCAGACTCTCTGAGCCTGCCCAAACCCCCATGCGCTGGCAAGATTTTGAAATGGGGAGGGGGAAAGAGAGGGGCCCATGAAACACCAAGTTGACACCACCAGAATGATGGAAACCTTAAGATAAGGCGGCGGACAGACCAGCTTTTAATGGTAGAGGTTGGGATTGAACTCGATATATCAGAGTTAAAGATTTTAAAGATTATTGGCCGGTAAATAGCATTGTGTCTGTATGGCGACAGTTTGGTCCTGTCCCTACTTAACTGATCAAGATGTGGGATTTGTGTGGACAGTCTTTTCTTTCTTTTTCTACTGACAGGTTGCTATCCTGGACCTTTTCTCTATTGTTTTGTTTGTTTGTTTTGTTTGTTTGTTTGTTTGTTTGGTTTGTTTGTTTGTTTGTGTTTTTCTCCTTTTTCCGTTTTTGTCAAATTACCATTCAGACTAATTTGGATTTTTTCTCTAACTCTAGAGGGGGCTTGGGGAGATATAATTTATTGCGAGCTGGGTTTTGTTTTATAGCACCGTGGAAGCAAGATCCGACATAGTGAGTTTGATCCCAGCCTGTTGACTGCCCATCATTCTGTTGGTGTCAGCTTAGTGTTTCACAGGTCCTTTCTCAGTCGCCACCCTCTTGTACGGTGATAACGTTTCATTTCTGTTTTTGTAATAGTAATAATTTGCCACAAATTTAGATTGAAGCTTATTGAGGGACACACCAATGTGATGTAGCTCTAGAATGTCCGCAACCAATCTCTGTGACAAGGTAATCATAGCAAAACCTGAGCACAGCGAGCTGCCTGTCTCCCTGTCCATGTCTGTGGTGTGACAGAGCTAGTTGCCTGTCTCCCTGTCCATGTCTGTGGTGTGACAGAGCTAGTTGCCTGTCTCCCTATCCATGTCTGTGGTGTGACAGAGCTAGTTGCCTGTCTCCCTGTCCATGTCTGTGGTGTGACAGAGCTAGTTGCCTGTCTCCCTATCCATGTCTGTGGTGTGACAGAGCTAGTTGCCTGTCTCCCTGTCCATGTCTGTGGTGTGACAGAGCTAGTTGCCTGTCTCCCTATCCATGTCTGTGGTGTGACAGAACTAGTTGCCTGTCTCCCTATCCATGTCTGTGGTGTGACAGAGCTAGTTGCCTGTCTCCCTATACATGTCTATGTTGTGACACAGCTAGTTGTCTGTCTCCCTATCCATGTCTGTGGTGTGACAGAGCTAGTTTCCTGTCTCCCTATACATGTCTGTGGTGTGACAGAGCTAGTTGTCTGTCTCCCTATACATGTCTGTGGTGTGACAGAGCTAGTTGCCTGTCTCCCTATAAGGTCTGTGTTGTGACACAGCTAGTTGTCTGTCTCCCTATCCATGTCTGTGGTGTGACAGAGCTAGTTGCCTGTCTCCCTATACATGTCTGTGGTGTGACAGATCTAGTTGTCTGTCTTCTTGTCCATGTTTGTGGTGTGACAGAGCTAGTTGCCTGTCTCCCTATACATGTCTGTGGTGTGACAGAGCTAGTTGTCTGTCTTCTTGTCCATGTCTGTGGTGTGACAGAGCTAGTTGCCTGTCTCCCTATACATGTCTGTGGTGTGACAGATCTAGTTGTCTGTCTTCTTGTCCATGTCTGTGGTGTGACAGATCTAGTTGTCTGTCTTCTTGTCCATGTCTGTGGTGTGACAGAGCTAGTTGCCTGTCTCCCTATACATGTCTGTGGTGTGACAGAGCTAGTTGCCTGTCTCCCTATCCATGTCTGTGGTGTGACAGAGCTAGTTGTCTGTCTTCTTGTCCATGTCTGTGGTGTGACAGAGCTAGTTGTCTGTCTCTCTATCCATGTCTGTGGTGTGTGACAGAGCTAGTTGCCTGTCTCCCTATCCATGTCTGTGGTGTGACAGAGCTAGTTGCATGTCTCCCTATCCATGTCTGTGGTGTGACAGAGCTAGTTGTCTGTCTTCTTGTCCATGTCTGTGGTGTGACAGAGCTAGTTGCCTGTCTTCTTGTACATGTCTGTGGTGTGACAGAGCTAGTTGCCTGTCTCCCTATACATGTCTGTGGTGTGACAGATCTAGTTGTCTGTCTTCTTGTCCATGTTTGTGGTGTGACAGAGCTAGTTGCCTGTCTCCCTATACATGTCTGTGGTGTGACAGAGCTAGTTGTCTGTCTTCTTGTCCATGTCTGTGGTGTGACAGAGCTAGTTGCCTGTCTCCCTATACATGTCTGTGGTGTGACAGATCTAGTTGTCTGTCTTCTTGTCCATGTCTGTGGTGTGACAGATCTAGTTGTCTGTCTTCTTGTCCATGTC
>JAPXFY010000013.1:2208157-2225657 GCA_030674185.1 Monoplex corrugatus | reverse complement strand
ACCACATCCAAACACATCACAACGCCCGGACTAACAGCGAACGCACAGTTACTTGTCTGCACGGTCGACCTGACGATGGCCTTCGCTATCGGCAGTCTTAACCAGAACGCTGTCTTAACCCAGCTTGGCAGTTCCAGGCTGGTTAAACCCCACAAACGGTTCTCAAAACAAGCTTAAAACCACGAATTCCATCAAATACACACACACAACGTACTAACATTGTATATTCCACAGTACTTCAAGGAGGTACACAAAAGTTTATCCATGAGGCATCTCAAAGAGATACACACAAAATTCATCCACGGGGCATCTCAAAGACAAGGGCACAATCAAATTATGACAAAAAACATAAACCCTTGAAATTTGGTTAAACTATCAACCGAAATGGACTTGAAGCCAGGTATAAGTAACCATCACGTTGCCCAAGGCAAGGTAAATGATTTAACTTAGCCCTGACAAAATCTTATGAATATATGAAGGTAACAATTTCATTACCCATGACAACGCACACACATAATATCCACACACGCCACCACACATCTTGGCCAATTTTTGATTGAACGCCGACGACCAGGAACTGCAGCACGTAGCAAACGCACGAGGAAGAAAATCCCTGAGCCGCCAGTGTTTGCCATGGAGATCTGATGAATGGTGGCCGAGCGTGGATTCTGTGCTGTACTGGTTGCATGGCACAGGTTTACAAATCAGTCCACTAGAATAACAGCATACCAACAACGTGTTACGGGGACTGGTAACCAGGGACTGGTCACAGGGACGAATCACCTGTAGAAAATACAAATAATCAGTGGTTGACTACATATCACCCAGGAAAAGAAATAATCCCTCTCCTACATCACATTTTAACAAGACACCCGAACACACAAATCATTAGACACACCAAGACAAACCGATAATACAGGAGCGACAGCAAAGACTCATCTACAATGACCAATAAAGCCCTTCAGGGACACACTGCACATGGCATGAAACCATAGAACGTAACCACGACCATGGGCCCAAAACACCAAAACATTAACTGGCCCTTGACGATAGCCACACACTCATACTGGCACTCAATAATAGAGTTACATATCCCTTTTTATATTTAACTTCCTGTCAAACTGTCTGTAAGTCTGTCACACAACACACATTACTCTTATCTCCAAACGGTAAGCTCCTTCTATGTTTATTCCCGATTGACCTACACCTACTCTGGAGTTCAAACATTCTGGTGGCCACAGTTTTTTAAGCGGGATGGCTGGTTCTTATGACTTAGCCACGGACTCAAAATGTGATGTTTCCAGTTCCATCCAATTTATAACATTAAAATCCGACCTCATCGCTGTCATTGTTAATGTTTCCAGCATTCTGGTGGTGTCAGCTTTGTATTTCAAAGTTTTTTTCCTCCCCCCTTTCCTACCTTTTCAAGACTTTGCAAGGGAATAGGGGCTTGTGCTGTTTCGGGAAGTCTGTCTGATGACTGCCGGCAGACTTGGGCGGAGCACATATGGAATTATTTAAGTGCCAGGAATCTGTCTTGAACAAACTACAAACTACAAACGAAAAGGTGCTGGAACGTTGGAGTAATGTGACCTGATCGGAAGCTGATCAACAAGTAAGAGATGCCACCAGGTGGCCAAAATTGAAACCTCTCGCACTACATATTGGTTAAAAACAAAAATCAAAAACAACCTGAAACAAAACAAAACTATGTCGGAATTATCTCCTAGATCAATACATCTGTTTCCCTCCATCTTTCTCCCTTTCTGTCTCTATCTCCCTTCCCCTCACTTCTCTCCCTTCCTCCCCTCCCCCAACCAAAGAAGCAACAACCCATACACCACAGATATTCGATCAATGTACAGAAGAGAACGACAAGGGGAAATAACCCGAGAGGCCGATAGGCAGTGAGGCAGACAGGAATCGGAAGTAGGTACAGAGTGTGGGGGGTAGGGGGGGGGCTGATGGGAAGGGAAGAGTGAGAGCAGCGCCACACGGCGTCCGACACAAGCCAATGAGATTTGTGGAGGGGTTGCTCTGTGCACTTACCCTTCTGTTCGTGTGGTGACCCTGCAGGTGGCTGTACTCACTGGGTCCTGGAACAGGGGAGATGTATGTCCGTTTTAAATCAACTAGTTGTACACCTCCCACCCTCCCGCCTTCACATTCTTCTCTGTTTCCTTCTTCGAACAACTCTGTTGACATGTTCATACTGACAGCAAGTCACACAAACGGGCTTGCACTTACTGAAATATGTACGTGTATCTCGGCGCAATTTCCACTCTCCCTGTTTGTAAGTCAGTCTGTCAGTATGTCTATCAGTGTGTTTGTGTGTCAGTCTGTCAGTCTGTGTCTGTCTCTGTCTGTCTGTCTGTTCCTGTTTTGTGTCTTTCCACTGACTGCCATTGTAAAGTATGCAGAAAGATAATTATGTTCCATCTCCCCCACTCCCCAATCTGTCTGTCTGTCTGTCTCTGTCTGTCTGTCTGTCTGTCTCTGTCACTGTCTGTCTGTCTCTGTCTGTCTGTCTGTCTCTGTCTGACTGTCTGTCTGTCTCTGTCACTGTCTGTCTGTGGCTCTGTCTCTGTCTGTCTGTCTGTCTGTGGCTCTGTCACTGTCTCTGTCACTGTCTGTCTGTCTGTCTGTCTGTGGCTCTGTCTCTGTCACTGTCTATCTGTCTGTCAGTCGGTCTGTCTGTCTCTGTCTGTCGGTCTGTCTGTCTGTCTGTCTTCTGTCTGTCTGTCGCTGTCTCTGGTTCTCTCTCTCTCTCTCATTCTCTCTCTCTCTCTCTTCCTTCTCCATCTCTCTCTCTCTCTCTCATTCTCTCTCTCTCTCTCTCTCTCTCTCTCTCTCTCTCTCTCTCTCTCTCTCTCTCTGACACAATCAGAATGCAAAGCGTATCCATTCAGAGCAAATATCCCGAAAAAATTGTCTAGTGGAGTTTTATGTACTACGCAGTTCTGTATTTTGTCCTATATTACTCTGCTTATTCATAAGTGATCGCTGGTACACATTCAATCCTGTGGAACAAACTGCCATGTTTACTGTTGATGTTTCCCTCAAACTTTGAACAAGACAACATCAAATGCTAAACAACAATTGTGAAAGGACCAAAAAAAAAAAAAAAAGAAAAAAAAAAAGAAAAAGAAAAAGAGAACACAAAAGAGAAGAACCAAGCAAATACAATCAAAAATCAAAATAGCCTAAAAACAAAACACATGTTGGTATCATTACTGAGTCAAAACATCTCCCCCCCTTTCCCTCTTTCAATCCACGTCTTCGTCTCTTTCTCTGTCTCCTCCCTCCGCCCCTCTCCCCCACCG
Source organism: Monoplex corrugatus (assembly GCA_030674185.1). Classification (NCBI taxonomy): domain Eukaryota; kingdom Metazoa; phylum Mollusca; class Gastropoda; order Littorinimorpha; family Ranellidae; genus Monoplex; species Monoplex corrugatus. The sequence continues at coordinate 2,222,334 of JAPXFY010000013.1, read as the reverse complement.
AAGAAGTGGCCACCCATCCACCAGAAAGATTTGATCAACACAAAGAACAAGAACAAGGGGAGATAACTCAAGAGGCAAGCAGGCAGCGAGCAGACAGGAATCGGAAGTACAATTTCAAAACACTGTATTATTCAAGGATAATTGCGTAAGTCCCATTGGAGCGACTCGCAACTAATCCTTCTACTCTACACATATCATATAAACATAATAAGAAGCGGATGAACCATAACACTAACAACAACAATAACAATGAATTATGATGAAATACTGATTCCTACATGCCAAGCAGTCATGCGCTTTACAGAAACCACGAGAGACAGTGACAGACACAAACAAAGCAAATACGTACCAATAAGTCAGCAAATACGTACCAATAAGTCAGCAAATACGTACCAATAAGTCAGCAAATACGTACCAATAAGTCAGCAAATACGTACCAATAAGTCAGCAAATACGTACCAATAAGTCAGCCGTCAATGGACAAATACCATCCTGTTACACCAGCAGACAGGGAGTAAAGAAAGAAATGAAAGAAACTTGACGACATTTTAACGCACAAAGATGACTGAACGCCTGGAACTGGGATAAAAATAGAACTGTGTGTTGAGATGAGATTGACTAAAGGTGTTACTAGCAGAATGAGTGTTTAACTTGAAAACGGGTTTCAATCCAATCAATTGTCCACGTTATTTCATGCAGATCTTTATGAAGCTTTCGTTTAAAGATGTTTACTGACGTGCATGACTTGATGTTGGTGGGCAATGTATTCCAGAGATGGATACTGTTACAGAAGTCTGTTTATGTGTGACTGGCAGAAATAGAATGAAAGTAGATTGTGTGTATATAGGTGCGTATTCTATGTGTTTTCCCCAACCACACACAACCTTCCACTCAGTCACTTCAACAACCTCTGTAAACAAATTAGTATAATTAAATATTTATAATTAATCAGATATCATCAGTTCAATTTTCATCCAACTGGATCAACAAATACATAAGACAGAAATAAATGTTCATTGACCACTGTTCAATAGAAAGTAATCGATTCAGGTTTCCGTCCCAAACAGTCCTTTCACAGGAATTATGTCACTGCATCAGCACTTCAGTCAGATTGTTTCACAGCATCGAAATCATTGTTCAGGATTCAGTTCATCACTCTATATAAATACAGTTACCACACAATCCTGGGGAGCAAGACGAAACAGAGGGGTCAGTAACCGGACACGCCCACAACAGGTATTCAGCAGAGTCCTAACAGCTTAGGACCAGGGACTGGATCAGGACCATCCACCCTCAAAAACAGCAGGTTATTCAGCAGAGTCCTAACAGCTTAGGACCAGGGACTGGATCAGGCATCCACCCTCAAAACAGCAGGTATTCAGCAGAGTCCTAACAGCTTAGGACCAGGGACTGGATCAGGCATCCACCCTCAAAACAAAGTCACGTACGTATGTGGCTCCCTCGTGAGCTAGTCAGACCAGACAGCTCCCCACGTCAGAAGCTGCTAATATAGCAGCTTAAGACAAACAGATTTAGTTCTCTTCAGGCGGCAAGGAAATGCGACCGCTCCACCTGGAAATCTCTGTAGAACTCACTTTTAGTTCACAGATTTTCGACACGCACACAACGCTACACGAATTCCACGTTCCACGCATTCCACGCTCCGCGCACTCCACGCTTTTACTTCACAGCCAATCAGAATAAAGACACCAAAAACAACACTGGGTGCTCCAGTCCACAAAAGCAAAAATGAGCCAAAACTCTATACAAAAGTGAAAATGTAAAAACACTATGAAAGTATATACAACACATCCGTCACAGATACCCTAACAGATGTTACTGTCTCTAAATATATCAAATCTTGGTCTAGACAGATAAAGGTTGTAGATTCAGAGAGACAGAGAGAGAGAGAGAGAGAGACAGAGAGAGAGGGAGGGAGGGAGGGAGGGAGGGAGGGGAGGGAGGGAGAGAGGTGTTAATGGGAAGAGCAGAGTGAGAGCGCGCCACACGGCGTCCGACACAAGTCAATGAGATTTGTGGATGGTGTTGCTCTGTGCACTTACCCTTCTGTTCGTGTGGTGACCCTGCAGGTGGCTGTACTCACTGGGTCCTGGAACAGGGGAGATGTATGTCCGTTATGTCTGCCACTTTTCCCTCATCGTCCCCCTCACCAAACTCAGACTTTTTGTCCCGAAGAGATTTCCCGTTTTCTTCTTATGTCCTCTGTATTGAATGTTGATATAGACAGCAAGTCACGTAAACCTGCACGCACACAGGTATTCGCTCACTTCCTTTTCTCTGCCTGTTTGTTCATCTGCATTCCTGTCTGTCTGCCTGTTTCTGTACATCACTTTACTGACTACCATAGGCATACAAACATCCTCCATTTAATACATGTCTTGAGGAACTTTTCTTAAAACTGTGATAGTAACTTAGAGAAAGCAGACCTTGAAAAATTGATCCTATACATTGCTTATTTCACATCTTCGTAAATAAGACTTGTTCAATTTATCTCGCTAACTCGTTCTCCTATCCGTCTGTTGTGTCTGTTCTTGTCTTCTTTCACTCACATGTTGACTTAAAGGTCGAGTTCTCAAACAATAAACAAATATTCAACTCACTTTTTAAATGGCCCACGTTTTGATATGCAGAGTATGTTGACAGTTTATATGTAATGTCAGTTTGTTGGAGAAGGCGTTGTCGTGCACAACTCCTTCCATGTGATCAAAAGTAATACTGATGATGGGGATGATAATTTACGTTGGAAAGTGGATGGGGGGATGTGTGTTATGTTGTCTTTGGGGGTTAGGGTTAGGGGGGATAGTGTGTAATACGTGTTGTGTAGGTAGTGGATGGGGGATGTGTGTTATGTTGTCTGTGGGGGTTAGGGTTAGGGGGGATAGTGTGTAATACGTGTTGTGTAGATAGTGGATGGGGGGATGTGTGTTATGTTGTCTTTGGGGGTTAGGGGGGATAGTGTGTAATACGTGTTGTGTAGGTAGTGGATGGGGGATGTGTGTTATGTTGTCTGTGGGGGTTAGGGGGTATGTGTGTAATACGTGTTGTGTAGATAGTGGATGGGGGATGTGTGTTATGTTGTCTGTGGGGGTTAGGGGGTATAGTGTGTAATACGTGTTGTGTAGGTAGTGGATGGGGGATGTGTGTTATGTTGTCTGTGGGGGTTAGGGTTAGGGGGGATAGTGTGTAATACTGTTGTGTAGGTAGTGGATGGGGGATGTGTGTTATGTTGTCTGTGGGGTTTAGGGTTAGGGGGGATAGTGTGTAATACGTGTTGTGTAGGTAGTGGATGGGGGATGTGTGTTATGTTGTCTGTGGGGGTTAGGGGGTATAGTGTGTAATACGTGTTGTGTAGGTAGTGGATGGGGGGATGTGTGTTATGTTGTCTGTGGGGGTTAGGGGGGGTAGTCCATTTTGATAATCCCTCTGATTGCTGTACTGTTGCTTTAAATGCCATTCTTGAAAATTTTAGTCTGCAACAAATGATCAATGTGACCATTCATAGAGAAATATATGCAGAGCAGCGTAACATAGTTACAAATATGATACGTGAAGCAAAGAAAAAGTACATATGTGGTAAGATAGCAGGCGCTGATAGTTCCAGAGAACTCTTCCGCCTCAGTGATCAGTTGCTGGGAAAAGCTGGAGATACTGTGCTTCCTTCTGACATCCCCCCCCCCCCCCGAGTCTCTTCCTGATAAATTCAATGAATTTTTTGTTGGAAAGATTGAACGGATCAGAAGCAGCTTTGACCCTGATACACCATGCCCCACTGATGCTGTTGTGTTCTCTGGTACACAGCTAGAAAATTTTGAGCTTATGTCTGAGGGTTGTGTGAGAGAGATACTGAAGAAAATGTCAAAGAATTCCTGTGACCTTGACCATATCCCTGCCTCTATCCTATTTGATTGTCTAGATGAAATTACTCCAATTGTCAGATATTATGAATAAGTCCTTGTCATCTGGAGTTGTGCCTCAGTGCTTTAAGCACGCTCTTGTCAAGCCCCTTCTGAAGAAGGCAAATCTCGACCCAGACTGCTTGAAGAATTATCGTCCAGTTTCCAATCTACCATTCCTATCAAAGGTGTTGGAACGTATTGTACTAGAACAGCTTCTGCAGCATCTGGAATCTCACAACCTGCTAGAGCCATTCCAGTCAGCCTACCATAAGTGCCATAGCACAGAAACCGCTCTATTGCGTGTGGTCAATGACCTCCTTCAGGCTTCAGACAATAGGAGTGTGTCTATCTTGTCACTGCTTGACTTGTCAGCAGCATTTGACACCATAGACCATAGCATCATCATAACGCGGTTGCGTACCACCTTTGGCTGTTCTGGAACGGTTCTGGACTGGTTTACCTCCTATTTGACTGGCCGTACCCAGTCTGTTGTCATTGGCCACAAATCAAATCCATCTGTGCTGAAATGTGGTGTCCCACAAGGTTCTGTCTTGGGACCTGTCCTGTTCACTATGTATACACAACCTCTCAGCCCTATCATTCATCAGTCAGGTCACTCATACCACTTCTTTGCGGATGACTCACAGCTGCATAGCTCCTCTGCCCCATCAGAATTTGACGCTCTTGCGTGCAGTCTGAGAGATTGTATAGAGGATGTCTCCAAGTGGATGAGTGAAAACAAGCTGAAGATGAATGATGATAAAACTGAGCTTATTGTTACTGGTACTAAGTCAAAGGTCAATCAGGTTACTCTTGCCCCCATGTCTATCTCTGGTTGTGATGTATCTTTCTCACAAACTGTTAGAAACCTTGGCTTCGACCTGGATGAAACACTGTCTATGGAAGCCCATGTGAAACAGTTGTGCCGTACTCTGTACTATCAGCTAAGCAGAATAGGCAAGATTCGCTCCTTCCTTTCCACTGATGCTACCAACAAGCTTGCTGTCTCTTTCATACTATCTAGACTGGACTATTGTAACTCTCTATTCGCAGGTCTCCATGACAATCAACTATTTAAACTTCAGCGTATACAGAACCACGCGGCTCGCCTTGTTCTCCGCAAGCCCAGGCATGAGAGTGCAAAATCTCTGCTTAGAACACTTCATTGGCTCCCGGTAAAGGCTAGGATTCAATATAAAGTTGCCTGTCTCTGCTTTCAGTGTATCCATCACGAGAACATACCATCCTATCTTGCTAACCTCCTGCAGGGTTACAAACCTCGAACGCTCCGCTCTTCTGACACCTCACTGTTGACTGTTCCTCGCTTCTCTCTAGACACCTTTGGTAAAAAATCTTTCTCTGTCTTTGGCCCAAATGTATGGAACTCTCTACCACTGTCTCTCAGAAAATCTAAGTGTTTCTCAACCTTCAAACGGCACCTGAAAACCCACCTCTTTCAAACTCATCTGACCTGAAGAGCCTTAGTTTGCAAGTCTGTCATCAGACTAATCTCTCCTGCCTGTATAACAGTGTTTTGTATAAGGGCCTATAGAGCAAGGTGTGTGTGTGCGTGCATGTGTGTGTGTGTGTGTGTGTGTGCTTGAGTGAGCATGTGTGTGTATCACTATGTGTACAGCTGAGGAGGGGATAGGGGAGAAATTGAGTGGGAAAGAGACTGAAATACTTTAAGAAACTTTTTAAAAATCTTTCTTTGTATGTAAATTGTGATGTATGATATGCGAATAGTTTATAATTTGTGAGGTAATTTTGATTGTCAAGGTGTTAATGCTGTAATACTGAAGTTATGTTTTTCCTGTATATGGATTATAATTTTTCTGTTTTTATCTTCATTCAAAATACATGTATTGATTAATTTTATGTACACTATTGCATGCATAAACACACACACGCATGCAAACTGGACCATAGCACACGCACACACTCTCACAAACACACAACAACACGCACACGCACACACACGTACGCAAGCACACACACGCAGCAATATATAAACACAGTACGCCTCTTTATTCATATGAAAAATCTGTTAATCTTTCTTCATTACATAAGTCAGTGTTTAAATTTTAATATTCTGTGGTTTATGTGTCTTCTTACTTGTATACTTTAATGTTTGTTGTTATCTTATTGTGTATGTAGTTGTGAACATTTTTTATCACCTTTTGCCTTTCTTGCGAAATGTAAAGCGCTGGTGAGCATGTTTTTATATGGAATATGCGCTATACAAATAAACATTATTATTATTATTATTATTATTAGTGCAGTCAATTGGCACTGATAGAATGAATGTGTTTTCGCTGATTTCTACTGGCTTTCTTTGTTTTGTTTATTTGTTTGTTTGTTTGTCTGTCTGCCCGACTGTCTGTCTGTTTGTTTGTTGGTTGGTTGGTTTGTTGGTCAGTTGGAGGGTGGGTGGGTGTGTCGGTTGGTTGGTTGGCTGGTTGGGTTTGTTTTGTTTGTTGGTTGATTTATTAGTTGAATTATTATTTTGTTTGTTTTTTGTCTGTCTGTCTGTCCGTCTGTCTGTCTTGTGGTTCTTTGGTTGGTTGGTTGGTTGGTTAGTTGGTTGATTAGTTGGTTTCTTGCTTGCTTGCTTGTGTGGTTGGGTTGGTTAGTTGGTTGGTTGAGTGGCTGGTTGGCTGGTTGGTTGGGTGCCTGGGTTTTGGGTGGTTTGCTTTTTTGTTGTTGGTTGTTTCTTTTTTTTTTTTTTTTGCTACTTCGTGGAACATTTCAGCCGTGGGGATGCCGGGGGCTCTTTCAGTATAAATAATATCCCCATCTTCTGGAAATTCTGTGCTAGAAATTATCTCTTTTCTGTCACTCTCTTTGCTTCTTTCTTTCCCATTTGCTTTCTGTCTTTTCTTCCTATCATTTTCTGCCTTGCTGGTCCATTCACCTGTATGTGTTCGATAAAGTCTTACGTACTTTTTTCTTGAGATTGGTAACTGTGTACATGTATTAAGTGCATTTTTGGCTCTGGGAAAATGAGATATGCAGAAGTTTGAGATCATTTAGACCCGTTTTTATGTACATATTTTACTGTCCTTAATTATGTTAAAATTTGTATTCAGGTATGTTTTTAAAATCCCCTGTGCGGTAAATTGGACGGAGTAGTCAGCGCCAGGGGCATCTGCTTAGACTATGTGCACGAATGCATTGGTATGTGTACTTAATTTTCTTTTTCTTTTTTTCCTGTTGAAGTATTGTGTACGTTTTGAAACGGTTATAGCCCTGATATGGGTCTACGCGGTCGGCTGGGCTTTAAACAAAAATAACGATAACACTAACAGACGGAGAGACATTTTGCTACAACAAAGTCTAAGTCGTTTGTCTGACACACTGATACACGTATCTACACAAACACCATTGCTGATACACTGATACACGTATCTACATAAACACCATTGTCTGACACACTGATACACGTATCTACACAAACACCATTGTCTAACACACTGATAAACGTATCTACATAACACCATTGTCTGACACACTGATACACGTATCTACACAAACACCATTGTCTGACACACTGATACAAGCATATACACAAACACCATTGTCTGACACACTGATACACGTATCTACACAAACACCATTGTCTGACACACTGATACAAGCATATACACAAAACCTATTGTCTGACACACTGATACACGTATCTACACAAACACCATTGTCTGACACACTGATACACGTATCTACACAAACACCATTGTCTGACACACTGATACAAGCTATACACATAAACCTATTGTCTGACACACTGATACACGTATCTACACAAACACCATTGTCTGACACACTGATACACGTATCTACATAAACACCATTGTCTGACACACTGATACAAGCATATACACAAAACCTATTGTCTGACACACTGATACACGTATCTACACAAACACCATTGTCTGACACACTGATACACGTATCTACATAAACACCATTGTCTGACACACTGATACACGTATCTACACAAACACCATTGTCTGACACACTGATACACGTATCTACACAAACACCATTGTCTGACACACTGATACAAGCATATACACAAAACCTATTGTCTGACACACTGATACAAGCATATACACAAAACCTATTGTCTGACACACTGATACACGTATCTACACAAACACCATTGTCTGACACACTGATACACGTATCTACACAAACACCATTGTCTAACACACTGATACACGTATCTACACAAACACCATTGTCTGACACACTGATACACGTATCTACATAAACCCACACGCCAGGTAGGACGTCATCACTTTGTCAGTACGTAAGGCTTATGTACCGGCTTATGGCTTACGTCATAATCGCTTTGGAACTTGTCCATCACACGGCAACGGTGACGTCAGTGTATGTCAAATTTGTTCTAAGCGTGAAGACACTTTGTTGAGAAACTGAAACTGAAACCCAAAACCATTATTGGATGCAGTACGGAGTATCACACGATGGGCAATCGATATTATCATGATGAGTGTCATACACTGCAATATACAACCTACACGACCGTGTATTCTGTTACATGAAATCAGTCAAAACTGAAATAAGAACATTGATCAATCATGCTTTGTTTGTTTTTTCTCATCAAACATCCCATAACACGAAAATTATCTATACAATAAAGATCAAACTTGTTTTAGACTTTTTCATCCAGCTAACGGAATTTTCCGACTCGGTGGTTCAGAAAGAATACTGCCCCCCCCCCCCTCCTCCCTTATCAAAATAAAGAGAACTTGACATGTTTCTAATTCATCTTTTCCCAGTGTGTTTTAAGCCTTTTCAGCGTGTAACTGTAATGTCCAATAAATGTCAAATTACAGCCAGGAAAATGGCCGACTCCACACAGCCCGGCTCATTACTTCCCGTTACGCTTGCTTTCTCTAGCGAACCGAACTATTTTGTAACCTAATGGTGATCTCCAGCCGACAGATCTCTTGGGATCAGCCATTATCTTCATGTGAGCGGCAAGGAGCCAGCACCTTCTCCTTGACATTCTGCCTCTGATGATGGCTATCTTCCATTTTGTTAGAATTTGAAATTAGCTCAACCTTAAAAGACGTTTATTGTTTGGATATTTTATGATTGTCGTCGTTGTTGTTTCATCATTTGCTGCTGCTGTTGTTGTGATTCTTGTTGATGTTTATGACGATGTTGATTACAGTTAATGATCTCTTTAAGTTGCAACTTGACATGGGAAAACAAAGAGAACCAAACAAATAGCATTTGCTTTAAACGCCTTTGTTTCTTTGTTTTTGTTTTGTTTTTGTTATGGTTTTACTTTTTACTGTCGCTTTTATTGGGAGGTGTGGTAGGAAGATGAAGCTTATGACTTTAGTGGAACGGGATTCATGGCGTAGAGTTATGTTGTAAATGTGGAGTGTGTGTCAATCATGGTGTAGAGTTATGTTGTAAATGTGGAGTGTGTGTCAATCATGGTGTAGAGTTATGTTGTAAATGTGGAGTTGTGTGTGTGTCATGGTGTAGAGTTAGTTGTAATGTGGAGTGTGTGTCAATCATGGTGTAGAGTTATGTTGTAAATGTGGAGTGTGTGTATCAGTGTGTAGAGTTATGTTGTAAATGTGGTGTGTGTGTGTGTCATGGTGTAGAGTGTAAATGTTGTTTGTGATGTAGGATGTGTGTGTGTGTTGTGTCATGGTGTAGAGTTATGTTGTAAATGTGGTGTGTGTGTTGTGTCATGGTGTAGAGTTATGTTGTAAATTGGTGGTGTGTGTGTGTGTGTCATGGTGTAGAGTTATGTTGTAAATGTGGTGTGTGTGTGTGTGTCATGGTGTAGAGTTATGTTGTAAATGTGGTTGTGTGTGTGTGGTGTAGAGTTATGTTGTAAATGTGGTGTGTGTGTGTGTGTCATGGTGTAGAGTTATGTTGTAAATGTGGTGTGTGTGTGTGTGTGTCATGGTGTAGAGTTATGTTGTAAATGTGGGTGTGTGTGTTGTGTCATGGTGTAGAGTTATGTTGTAAATGTGGTGTGTGTGTGTGTGTCATGGTGTAGAGTTACGTTGTAAATGTGGTGTGTGTGTGTGTGTGGTCATGGTGTAGAGTTATGTTGTAAATGTGGTGTGTGTGTGTGTGTGTGTCATGGTGTAGAGTTATGTTGTAAATGTGGTGTGTGTGTGTGTGTCATGGTGTAGAGTTATGTTGTAAATGTGGTGTGTGTGTGTTGTCATGGTGTAGAGTTATGTTGTAAATGTGGAGTGTGTCTGTTATGGTGTAGAGTTATGTTGTAAATGTGGAGTGTGTCTGTCATGGCATAGAGTTATGTTGTAAATGTGGAGTGTGTCTGTCATGGTGTAGAGTTATGTTGTAAATGTGGAGTGTGTCTGTCATGGCATAGAGTTATGTTGTAAATGTGAAGTGTGTCTGTCATGGTGTAGAGTTATGTTGTAAATGTGAAGTGTGTCTGTCATGGTGTAGAGTTATGTTGTAAATGTGGAGTGTGTCTGTCATGGTGTAGAGTTATGTTGTAAATGTGGAGTGTGTCTGTCATGGCGTAGAGTTATGTTGTAAATGTGGAGTGTGTCTGTCATGGCATAGAGTTATGTTGTAAATGTGGAGTGTGTCTGTCATGGCGTAGAGTTATGTTGTAAATGTGGAGTGTGTCTATCATGGCGTAGAGTTATGTTGTAAATGTGGAGTGTGTCTGTCATGGTGTAGAATTATGTTGTAAATGTGGAGTGTGTCTGTCATGGCGTAGAGTTATGTTGTAAATGTGGAGTGTGTCTGTCATGGCATAGAGTTATGTTGTAAATGTGGAGTGTGTCAATCATGGCGTAGAGTTATGTTGTAAATGTGGAGTGTGTCTGTCATGGTGTAGAATTATGTTGTAAATGTGGAGTGTGTCTGTCATGGCGTAGAGTTATGTTGTAAATGTGGAGTGTGTCAATCATGGTGTAGAATTATGTTGTAAATGTGGAGTGTGTCTGTCATGGTGTAGAATTATGTTGTAAATGTGGAGTGTGTGTGTCATGGTGTAGAGTTATGTTGTAAATGTGGAGTGTGTCTGTCATGGTGTAGAGTTATGTTGTAAATGTGGAGTGTGTCTGTCATGGTGTAAAGTTATGTTGTAAATGTGGAGTGTGTCTGTCATGGTGTAGAGTTATGTTGTAAATGTGGAGTGTGTCTGTTATGGTGTAGAGTTATGTTGTAAATGTGGAGTGTGTCTGTCATGGTGTAAAATTATGTTGTAAATGTGGAGTGTGTCTGTCATGGTGTAGAGTTATGTTGTAAATGTGGAGTGTGTCAATCATGGTGTAAAGTTATGTTGTAAATGTGGAGTGTGTCTGTCATGGTGTAAAATTATGTTGTAAATGTGGAGTGTGTCTGTCATGGTGTAGAGTTATGTTGTAAATGTGGAGTGTGTCAATCATGGTGTAGAGTTATGTTGTAAATGTGGAGTGTGTCTGTCATGGTGTAGAGTTATGTTGTAAATGTGGAGTGTGTCAATCATGGTGTAGAGTTATGTTGTAAATGTGGAGTGTGTCAATCATGGTGTAGAGTTATGTTGTAAATGTGGAGTAAGTCTGTCATGGTGTAGAGTTATGTTGTAAATGTGGAGTGTGTCAATCATGGTGTAGAGTTATGTTGTAAATGTGGAGTGTGTCTGTCATGGCGTAGAGTTATGTTGTAAATGTGGAGTGTGTCATGGTGTAGAGTTATGTTGTAAATGTGGAGTGTGTCTGTCATGGTGTAGAGTTATGTTGTAAATGTGGAGTGTGTCTGTCATGGTGTAAAGTTATGTTGTAAATGTGGAGTGTGTCAATCATGGTGTAGAGTTATGTTGTAAATGTGGAGTGTGTCTGTCATGGCGTAGAGTTATGTTGTAAATGTGGAGTGTGTCATGGTGTAGAGTTATGTTGTAAATGTGGAGTGTGTCTGTTATGGTGTAGAATTATGTTGTAAATGTGGAGTGTGTCTGTCATGGTGTAGAGTTATGTTGTAAATGTGGAGTGTGTCTGTTATGGTGTAGAGTTATGTTGTAAATGTGGAGTGTGTCTGTCATGGTGTAGAGTTATGTTGTAAATGTGGAGTGTGTCTATCACTTCATGTGTCGGTGCCACTATGGCAGTCTTCTGGCTCTAAAGCCCAGGCATCTTTACTTATGTTGTAAGCTGTAATATTTAACAAATCTTTTTCTATTATAATTTAACAAAGCTTATCAAACAAAATGTAAACAAGCAAACAAATTATCGAATCTATAAAAAAGCGTAAATGCAGAAAAACGAATGACAAATGTAACACGTTTCCTTCTGCGATAGATATTTTCGAACATTTTCAGTCATTAAGAATTGTAACCGAAAATGAAAGACCCCGAACATCTGAGGCAGTTTGTGTTTCTTAATGAAGAAAAGACTCAGAACATGTTGTTTCCCCGCCTTGAAGACGAAGAAAACAGCTGGAACCGTACGACAGACTTCAGGTCACTAAGTAGATTTGATGCCATCTTGCCTCACAAGGAAGCCACCATTAAATTATGTGATATTTTGTTTCGCAAGGCAGACCACCTTTAGATTGGATGTCATTTTGCTGCAGATGGGAGAGCATCGGAACCGGAAGCAATGAGCCATGTAAAGTCACGTCGGTCAATTCCCTGGCTTGCCATTCTGTAATTTGACATTCATTGGACATTACAATTACAAGCACACAGAAAAAAGCTTTTAAAACACACTGAGGCAAAGATGGATTAGGAACATGTCAAGCTCTCTTTATGATGATGTGAGGGATGATTCTCTGAACCAGCCAGTCGGGAAATTCTATCAGCTGGATAATAAAGAACAAAACGTGTTTGCTATGTTTTCCGTTCTGTAGATTGGTATCGTGTTACAGGACATTGATCTGTGCGTGCTAGCGTGTAGTGGTTTGCACAATATTGATCATGATTATTATAGGTTGAAGTTTTCATTTGGAGTTTATTTAAGCAGTTTTTTTAAAAAAAAATAATGCCTTTGTTTGTTTGTTTGTTTTTGTTTTATTGTTTGTCTGTTTTTTCTGTTTTTTTAATACAAAGCCAGTGACTTTTTTAATACAGTGCCAGTGACTTTTTTAATACAGAGCCAGTGACTTTTTTAATACAGAGCCAGTTGACTTTTTATTTTTTAAAATACATGAGCCAGTGACTTTTTTAATACAGATGACTCAGGTGACTTTTTAATACGGGATGCTTTTAATACAGTGCCAGTGACTTTTTTAAATACCAGAGCCAGTGACTTTTTATAAGACAGAGCCAGTGACTTTTTAATACAGAGCCAGTGACTTTTATTCAATACAAGAGCCAGTGACTTGATTTTAATACAGAGCCCAGTGAGACTTTTTTAATACAGTGCCAGTGAGTTTTTATATACAGAGCCAGTGACTTCAAGACAGAGCCAGTGACTTCAAGACAGAGCCATGAGCTCAATTAGACAGAGCCAGTGGACTTCAAGACAGTGCCCCGCATACTGGGTTTTGGCACAGGCTCGTGGCGTGTGCCAGACAACAGCTAGCAGATTTGGAGGAAGCGCATATGGAACAAACCACAAGCTGTAAACTCATTGCACTCAGTATATGCCACATGTGCTCCATCCAGTCTGTCATCCGTTAATCTGATTGGCTCCTTCAGCCTGGGCAAACCCATATGCGCTGGCAGTGTCATGAAATGGGAAATAGCAGGGGGGGGGGGGGAAACGAGGACCAGTGAAACACTATGCCGACACCACCAGAATGATCAGTGCAATACGATGGGCAGTGAACAGGCCAGTTTTTACTTGGCGGGCTGGGAATGAACTCCTGGCATCGGATTTTCAGTCCACAGATATTTTCAGTCCACAGATCTGTTACACGACCCAGCCAGCCCGCTTATCAAGCCAGTGTGGCCCCGTAGGTAGAACCCACGGAGCCTTCCGGATGACGCGCACTTGCCATTGGCTAACCAGCGTCCACAACTGTATTTTACCAGTTGCTAACCAGACTGTCCACACAACTGTATTTACCAGTTGGGCTCAAGCCACAGTACTGAATTGTATTACGATTAGTAACCAGAATGTCCATACAATTGTATTACGATTGGACCAGACTGCATGATGCATTTTACGAATTGACTAACACAATTCATGATGATTTACGATTGGCTAAGACACCACTGAATTGTATTCGATTCAAACCAGTCAGAATTGTATTACGAATTGACTAACCAGACTTCCAGATTGTATTACGAACGAGCACAGCAAC
>JAPXFY010000013.1:2183157-2198157 GCA_030674185.1 Monoplex corrugatus | reverse complement strand
CAGTTGTGGCTGTCAATCTCTGGCCGACAGTCAAACAGAGTGGGTCCAGGGCGGGATGCTGGCCCTTCCCCTGACAAAGTAGGCTTTGATCACCAATCGTGTTCCATGAGATTCGAGATGTCTCGTCCCCTGTTTTCGCTGGAACAACTGACAAACGAGCGGGCGAGTCGTTGGATATTCCTTTGTTTCCACCCCAACCCTTTGCGTTTTGACACGGGGCTGGCCAACATGGTCTCTCCAGTGGTCTAGTCATTGTCGACGGATGTTATCGTTTAAATTGCCTGGATAACCCCCAACTGTTTTCGCCTCGCCATCTGCCCTCTAGCGGCCGCTAAGGGCGACAACTGTGGTTGTGATCTTGGAACAAACAAAGCGAGGGGGCGTAAATCAGTGATCGCAATCACCAAGCCTTCTCTCCCCCTTTTTTGTGGGGCCTAGGTTTGAAAAAGGACGGTAAAATTTCAGATTTTAGAAACATCTTAATGGGAAAGTCTCATTCTGCGGGATTGTGTGTGAGGGCGGGGGGGATGATAATTATGAGAGGTGTGGATGACGTTTGTAGAGCTGTGGCTGCTGCAGTGGACAGCTTGCAAATCTGTCTGTGTTCTCTGGGCGTTGTGCAGTCAGGTCTGCTGTTTGCCTTGCCTCCTGTTAATGACTGCCGTTGTCATCAACACCCAATTCTGCCTTAACACAAATGTTCAGTTTTGCTCGTACTATAGCTATAGCCCAGCCACCGATGAGACCACGTTGGGGCTAACACCATGGTAACAACAATTCCAAGTTTAAGGGGAAAAAAGTTTAAAACTAAGCACATGATTAGTCTGACATTAGTCTGATGTGCATTTCAAAATCTGTCCTGTGCTCTGCTCACATCAGATGAAACATACAGAACTCTTGTAAAAACCGAAACCGAAGGAACATCTCTAAAAAGATCTTTAAGGAGTCTGCTGCATAGTGCTTATGTCTCACATCGTGCTAGTCCAGGCATTCAATAAGAAAGTGTTTGATGCTCACTGGCTCATCACACGATATACACTGTGGTCCTTCATTTCTTGTTAAGGCTACGGTGAGGTATGACCGGCGATGCATAACACTGTCTCTTTAATGGATAAAATACTTGTACAGAGTGTTCATATATATTCTGGATCACAGACACTTGGTCTTTGAGCATATGCAGGGTTAATTGCCAGAGCTTATAATGTTGTGCTGTGTGGTACATAAACATATCAGCTTATAGTGTTGTGCTGTGTGGTACATAAACATATCAGCTTATAATGTTCTGCTGTGTGGTACATAAACATATCAGCTTATAATGTTGTGCTGTGTGGTACATAAACATATCAGCTTATAGTGTTGTGCTGTGTGGTACATAAACATATCAGCTTATAGTGTTGTGCTGTGTGGTACATAAACATATCTTATAATGTTCTGCTGTGTGGTACATAAACATATCAGCTTATAATGTTCTGTTGAGTGGTACATAAACATATCAGTCTATAATGTTCTGTTGAGTGGTACATAAACATATCAGCTTATAATGTTGTGCTGTGTGGTACATAAACATATCAGCTTATAATGTTCTGTTGAGTGGTACATAAACATATCAGCTTATAGTGTTGTGCTGTGTGGTACATAAACATATCCTATAATGTTCTGCTGTGTGGTACATAAACATATCAGTCTATAATGTTGTGTTGAGTGGTACATAAACATATCAGTCTATAATGTTCTGTTGAGTGGTACATAAACATATCAGCTTATAATGTTCTGTTGAGTGGTACATAAACATATCAGCTTATAATGTTCTGTTGAGTGGTACATAAACATATCAGCTTATAGTGTTGTGCTGTGTGGTACATAAACATATCTTATAATGTTCTGCTGTGTGGTACATAAACATATCAGTTTATAATGTTGTGCTGTGTGGTACATAAACATATCAGTCTATAATGTTCTGTTGTGTGGTACATAAACATATCAGCTTATAATGTTCTGTTGTGTGGTACATAAACATATCAGTCTATAATGTTCTGTTGAGTGGTACATAAACATATCAGCTTATAATGTTCTGCTGTGTGGTACATAAACATATCAGCTTATAATGTTCTGTTGTGTGGTACATAAACATATCAGTCTATAATGTTGTGCTGTGTGGTACATAAACATATCAGCTTATAATGTTCTGCTGAGTGGTAAATAAACATATCAGCTTATAATGTTCTGCTGTGTGGTACATAAACATATCAGCTTATAGTGTTGTGCTGTGTGGTACATAAACATATCAGCTTATAGTGTTGTGCTATGTGGTACATAAACATATCAGCTTATAGTGTTGTGCTGTGTTGTACATAAACATATCAGCTTATAGTGTTGTGCTGTGTGGTACATAAACATATCAGTCTATAATGTTGTGCTGTGTGGTACATAAATATATCAGCTTATAATGTTCTGCTGTGTGGTACATAAACATATCAGTCTATAATGTTGTGCTGTGTGGTACATAAACATATCAGCTTATAGTGTTCTGCTGTGTGGTACATAAACATATCAGCTTATAATGTTCTGCTGTGTGGTACATAAACATATCAGTCTATAATGTTCTGCTGTGTGGTACATAAACATATCAGCTTATAGTGTTCTGCTGTGTGGTACATAAACATATCAGCTTATAATGTTCTGCTGAGTGGTACATAAACATATCAGCTTATAATGTTCTGCTGTGTGGTACATAAACATATCAGTCTATAATGTTCTGCTGTGTGGTACATAAACATATCAGTCTATACTGTTCTGCTGTGTGGTACATAAACATATCAGCTTATAGTGTTCTGCTGTGTGGTACATAAAAATCAGTCTATACTGTTCTGCTGTGTGGTACATAAACATATCAGCTTATAATGTTCTGCTGTGTGGTACATAAACATATCAGTCTATAATGTTCTGCTGTGTGGTACATAAACATATCAGCTTATATTGTTCTGCTGAGTGGTACATAAACATATCAGCTTATAATGTTCTGCTAAGTAAAACGTAAACGTATCAGCTTTTTTTTTCTTACCTAATAATCAATCTCAGGGCAACTTACAGCTTTGTGATTGTTGAGCGTCAATAATACAATAACGAAATCCTCAAACTGTGTTTAAATTCTGTCTTTCATGTTTTTACAACCTTTTTTCTGCACATTGTTCATTGAAATATGACCAGTCACAATCATTGTACATTGTTCATTGAAATATGACCAGTCACAATCATTGTACATTGTTCATTGAAATATGACCAGTCACAATCATTGTACATTGTTCATTGAAATATGACCAGTCACAATCATTGCACATTGTTCATTGAAATATGACCAGTCACAATCATTGTACATTGTTCATTGAAATATGAATAGTCACAATCATTGTACATTGTTCATTGAAATATGACCAGTCACAATCATTGTACATTGTTCATTGAAATATGACCAGTCACAATCATTGCACACTGTTCATTGAATTATGACCAGTCACAATCATTGTACATTGTTCATTGAATTATGATCAATCACAATCATTGTACATTGTTCATTGAATTATGATCAATCACAATCAAACGTAACTGTAGACGTTATGGTACAATTGTGGATGACTCCATATGAAAAATCAACATCCGAGAACATTTGACACTCTCAGTGTCTGTGGTCCAAAGAAGCATTCTGTGCATTAATACCCAACAATTCACAGGAAAACAAGGAGCATGTATGCTTATTCCTATTCGTTCACAGCTGTAAAATCTGTATTTATACTAGCTGCTTTCAGTGCATGATTTACTGTAAAACCTGTATTTACACTAGCTGCTTTTGGTGCATGATTTTACTGTAAAATCTGTATTTACACTATTTGCTTTCAGTGCATGATTTACTGTAAAATCTGTATTTATACTAGCTGCTTTCAGTACATGATTTTACTGTAAAATCTGTATTTACACTATTTGCTTTCAGTGCATGATTTACTGTAAAATCTGTATTTATACTAGCTGCTTTCAGTACATGATTTACTGTAAAATCTGTATTTATACTAGCTGCTTTCAGTGCATGATTTACTGTAAAACCTGTATTTACACTAGCTGCTTTCGGTGCATGATTTTACTGTAAAATCTGTATTTACACTATTTGCTTTCAGTACATGATTTTACTGTAAAACCTGTATTTATACTAGCTGCTTTCAGTGCATGATTTTACTGTAAAATCTGTATTTACACTATTTGCTTTCAGTACATGATTTTACTGTAAAACCTGTATTTATACTAGCTGCTTTCAGTGCATGATTTTACTGTAAAACCTGTATTTATACTATTTGCTTTCAGTACATGATTTTACTGTAAAACCTGTATTTATACTAGCTGCTTTCAGTGCATGATTTTACTGTAAAATCTGTATTTATACTAGCTGCTTTCGGTGCATGATTTTACTGTAAAATCTGTATTTACACTATTTGCTTTCAGTACATGATTTTACTGTAAAATCTGTATTTACACTATTTTCTTTCAGTGCATGATTTTACTGTAAAACCTGTATTTATACTAGCTGCTTTCAGTACATGATTTTACTGTAAAATCTGTATTTACACTAGCTGCTTTCAGTGCATGATTTACTGTAAAACCTGTATTTATACTAGCTGCTTTCAGTACATGATTTTACTGTAAAATCTGTATTTACACTAGCTGCTTTCAGTGCATGATTTACTGTAAAATTTGTATGTACACTATTTGCTTTCAGTGCATGACAGTAAAACCTGTATTTACACTAGCTGCTTTCAGTGCGTGATTTATCCCTTTCTTAACGGGCGCAGTAGTCAAGTGGGTAAGACATCACACTTCCAATCAGAAGGTCTGTGGTTCCAGCTTGCCTGGGTACCTCCTGCATGGTGGGTAGAGGGTACTGATGTTTCTGATCCCTGACGTCAATATTTCTGCTGAACCGTTCATGTCTAAACCCTCTTGGTGTTTATCATCATCATCATCATCATCATCATCATCATCTTGAACCCTGCCGCTTCGCATTGGCGATCACGACCCTCCATTCGAATCTATCTTTTGTCTCTGCAGATTCATCTCCAAGCCTCTCTGTGTTCATCCACTCCGCAAATCCATCCGATACTTTGTCCCTGGGTCTACCTGGTGCTCTTTTTCCTTCCAGCTTTCCTGTTGTGACTAGGTACTCAAGTTTATCTTCCCTCATAAAATGTCCTTACATTTTGCTTGCCTTTGCCTAATCTTTTTCATCAATGTTTTTTTTTTATGTTTATCTCTGTCAAGACTGTCTCCTTTCTTTTGTTCGGAAAAACTCACCGTGCAAGCATTTGACACCTACCTACGAGAGAGCCTTCTGGAATACATAGATGTTAAATTTGGATTGAAACTGATGAAAGATTGGATGTTCAGGATGACTGACAGACAGTGGGTTCTAAACAGAAGGGAAGAGAAAAACCGAACACTCTTTTACCATCGGTCTTGTATCTATGCCTGATAATTGTTAAACAAGCTTAAAACAAACAAACAAACAAACAAACAAATTTAGACCAAAAAAACAAACAAAAAAACCCCCTCCAAAATGTAGAGCGAGGATAGGGGGAACTAACCCCGGGTCAATCCAGATACCGTGTCCGTCCATGTGTTGTGTGGAAGGCAGCGACAGTGTTGGGTTAACTGGGTAATAGGCCCGTGTCATCAGACGGGGCTTGCGCCAGTCATTAAGGACAGATGATGGGGCCCAGATTGCCATCACGACCTCAGACCTTTAGCATAGAGATGTGCTTTAGGGGGGGTACGTATGGGACAGGGCAGTATGGAACCGCCATTTGCTTGCCGCCTTCTGCTAGTGGACAGATTACTACCGCTAGTCTCCCTTCATCTCAGGCCTCTGGGATTCTGCTGGATAGTTTCTGTTCCCCCTCCCCCCCACCTTTTTTTTCTGGATGTTTGGAATAGGGATAGTGGTTTGTGTCTCGTCCGAGGGATGTGTGTGTGTGTGTGTGTGTGTGTGTGTGTGTGTGTGGTGTGTGTGTGTGTGTGTGTGTGTGTATGTGTGTGTGTGTGTGTGTGTGTGTGTATGTGTGAGTGTGTGTGTGCGTGCTTGTGTAATGTGTGTGTGTGTGTGTGTGTGTGTGGTGCATGTGTGTGTGTATGTGTGTGTATGTGTGTATACGACGTGCGTGCGTGCGTGTGTGTGTACGTGTGTGTGTGTGTGTATGTGCGTGTGCGTGCGTGCGTGCGTGCGTGTGTGTGTGTGTGTGTGTGTGTGTGTGTGTGTGTGTGTAACGTGTTTGCGTGTATTCTGTATGTGTGTGTGAGAGTGTACATGTATGTGTGTGTACAATTAGTGTTTGTGTGTGTATGTGTGTGTGTGTTTGTGTGTGTGTGTGTGGTTTGTGTGTACACGAGTGTGTTTGTGTGTTGTGTAGTGTATGTGCGTGCGTGCGTGTGCGCGTGTGTATTTGTGTGTGTGTGTGTGTGTGTTTGTTTTGTGTGTGTTTGTGTGTTGTGTAGTGTATGTGCATGTGCGCGTGTGTGTGTTTTGTGTGTGTGTGTGTGTGTGTGTGTGTGTGTGGTGTGTGTTGTGTGTGTAGTTGTGTGTGTATGTGTGATTGTTGTGTGTGTGTGTGTTGTGGTCGTGTATGTGTGTCTGTGTGTGTGTGTGTGTGTATGTGTATGTGTGTGTAGTGTGTGTGTGTACTGTGCATGTATATGTACTGTGTGTGTGTGTGTGTGTGTGTGTGTGTGTGTGTGTGTGTGTGTTGTGTGTGTGTGTGTGTTGGTGTGTGTGTGTTTCCTCTTCTTTCTTTCTTTCTTTAATAACACAACACAATGTACAATAACAATACAACACAGCATACACAACACAATGTACAATAACAATACAGCATAACACAACACAATGTACAATAACAATACAGCATAACACAACACAATGTACAATAACAATACAACACAGCATAACACAACACAATGTACAATAACAATACAGCATAACACAACACAATGTACAATAACAATACAGCATACACAACACAATGTACAATAACAATACAGCATAACACAACACAATGTACAATAACAATACAGCATACACAGCACAATGTACAATAACAATACAGCATACACAACACAATGTACAATAACAATACAGCATAACACAACACAATGTACAATAACAATACAGCACAACACAACACAATGTACAATAACAATACAATACAGCATAACACAACACAATGTACAATAACAATACATCATAACACAACACAATGTACAATAACAACACAATACAGCATAGCACAACACAATGTACAATAACAATACAGCATAACACAACACAATGTACTATAACAATACAATACAGCATAACACAACACAATGTACAATAACAATACAGCATAACACAACACAATGTACAATAACAACACGATTGTCTCCCTACTCTCCTCCCATTCATCACTGACATCATCAACACTTCTTTTCAAACTGGAACTGTCCCAGATTCTTTCAAGTCTGCTATTGTTCACCCTCTCCTCAAGAAACACAATTTAGACCCAAATGAACTGAAAAATTACAGGCCTATCTCTAATCTCTCTTTCTTGTCAAAACTCCTTGAAAAGGTCGTCCTCAACCAGCTGAACTCTCACCTGTCTGCCAACAATCTCCTCAATCCTTTCCAGTCAGCCTACCGCCAGTGCCATAGCACTGAAACTGCCCTACTACACATTCTCAACAATCTCCTCCTTGCAACTGATACTGGCAAAGTCTCTCTCCTCACACTCTTTGATCTGTCTGCAGCCTTCGATACCATTGACCATGGTATTCTCCTTTCTAGACTTCATCATACTTTTGGCATCTCTGACATTGCTCTCTCCTTTTTCACTTCGTATTTATCAAACAGAAAACAAACTGTTCTCATCAATGGCACTTACTCTCAACCTGCATACCTGACCTGTGGTGTTCCACAAGGATCTGTCCTTGGCCCTGTTCTTTTCACTCTTTATACCTCCCCCCTGTCCACCATCATCAACTCCCACTCTATAAAACACCACTTCTATGCTGATGAAACCCAACTTCAAGACAGTGACTCACCTGATAATATACAGCGCCTGTTGACTCGCACCACTGAGTGTTACTCGGACATTAAGAACTGGATGACACACAATAGACTTCAGCTTAATGACGACAAGACAGAAGCTATCCTCATTGGCACCCGTCAGAAACTTTCCCAGCTGCCTCCTCTTTCTCTCCCATTATGTAACACATCAGTCCCAATTTCTGATTCAGCTAAAAACCTTGGTGTCTGCATTGACTCTACCCTGTCCATGAACAACTTTGTTTCTCAAACTGTCAGATCTTGCTACTATCATCTCCATCGTATAAGCCTGATCAGGAAGTATCTCTCTGTGGAAACAACTGCAAAACTCGTTCTCTCTCCTTCATAATGTCTCGCATTGACTATTGCAATTCACTCCTGTCTGGTCTTCCTGCCTCCACCATTCACATCCTACAGCGCATTCAAAACAATGCTGTACGCCTTGTACTCAAAAAGAAAAAAGCTGACCACATATCTCCTCTCCTGGCACAACTTCACTGGCTCCCTGTATCAAAGCGCATACAGTACAAACTAGACACCATGTGCTACAAAAGCCTCAATAACGCAGCCCCCGATTACCTGTCAAGCCTACTTGAGATCTATGTTCCCTCACGTACCCTCCGCTCTGCCTCCGATCCTCTGAATTTTCGCTTTCCACGCACTAAGCTCAATACCTATGGTCCACGAGCCTTCTCTGTTTCTGGTCCACTCTCCTGGAACAAACTTCCTCTCTCAGTCCGTCAGCAACCTACTTTTGCCTCCTTCAAGTCCGCTCTCAAAACTCACCTTTTCTCCTCTGCATAAAATCCTAACCTCACTCAACCCCCCTCTGCAGCCTGTCTCCGCTCGGAGGGGAATCACTTTGTTTTAATATATAATTATTATTATTATTATTAAGGGCATTTAGAGCGCCTAATCTTTCTGGAAAGCCCTAAGCGCTTACAAACTGTACAATACACATTACATCGAACATAGACACATAGGCCTAATATAATTTTCATCATACATGGCGGACCTCTGTCACTCCATCCCACAAGCACATACACACCGTTAATAATATCAAATATTAGTACCTACTCTCTGGCACACACACACATATCCTCCTCCCACCCGAGACATATCTATAGGCGCACAGCAATAACATACACAGAAGCACGCTAGCGCGCAGACAGCATAGCTCTTTTAGGTTAATAAATTTCAGAGAGGAAAGAGATGCGTTTTCAAGCCAGATTTAAATGACTGAAGACTTGTTTTGTGCCTCAGCGGGTAGGGAAGTGAATTCCATGAGGAAGGGGTTTGAAAAGAAAAGGATCGCTCACCATATGATTTTGTTCGAAAAGTTGGGATTCGAAATAAGCGGGTATCGGCTGAGGTACGAAGATGACGAGATGGAACGTATAGTTGAAGATATTCAGACAGGTAAGAGGGAATAGAATTGTCGAAGTATCTGAAGCACTGAACAGCAATTTTATGTTGGATCCTTTTCAACACAGGTAACCAATGCAAGTCTTGGAGAAGAGGAGAGACATGCTGAAATTTGGAAGACCGAAATACTAGCCGAGCGGCATGGTTCTGTACTTTCTGAAGTTTGTCAAGGAGCTGTTTTGGGGAACCAGACAGAAGAGAATTACAATAGTCAAGACGAGAAAGAACGAAAGCACAAACTAATATTTTAGTAGCTTCGAGAGTAAGGAGATGACGGATGGAACCTATTCTACGAAGTTCAAGGTAACAGACACGACAGATGTTTGAGACATGCTGCTGAAAGTTAAGAGTGTTGTCGATGGTGACACCTAGATTCTTAACTTTTTGGGAGAGGGTGATGTCTGTCCCATTCAGTGATATGGAAGATGGAATTAAGTCACAGTTGAGAAGTTTTTTAGGAGTAATGAAAATCATTTCAGTTTTGTCTTGGTTTAGTTGTAATTTGTTGCAAGTCATCCAGTCTTTCACGTCGGAAATGCAGGCTTTAGTGGTTTGTACGATGTTGTTTACCTTAGAGATGGGACCAGAATTGTAAATTTGATTGTCATCTGAGAAGCTATGATGTGATACAGAATGGCGGAGAATAATATTTGCGAGAGGCTGCGTGTACAAAACAAAGAGAACTGGACCCAGGACGGATCCTTGAGGAACGCCATATCTGAGGGCTGAGGGAGGTGAGGGCAAGCCATTTACAGATACAGTCTGTGTGCGGTCAGAGAGATATGACTGAAACCAGGAGAGAGCGGAGCCAGAAATTCCGTAGCAGAATTGTATATGATGTGCTCTCTGTGGTTTTCCATTGGTTTTATTCTTGCTTTTATTGCTTTTATTCTTGCCTCCCCATTTGTGGCCATGCATGTGTGTGTGGTGTGTGTGTGTGTGTGTGTGTGTGTGTGCGTGCGTGTGTGTGCGTGCGTGCGTGTGTGCGTGCGTGTGTGCGTGTGCGTGTGTGTCTTTTCGGCGCTTGGATTTGATTTTGTCGAGATTTGCGCTATATAAATATTGTAATTATTATGTATGCATGTGCGTACGTATGTATGTATGTATGTATGTATGTATGTATACGCTTAGATTTATGTATGTATGTATGTATGCATGTATACGCTCAGCTTAGATTTATGTATGTAAGTATGTAAGCATGTATGTATGCATGTATACGCTCATATGTATGTAGGTATGTATGCATGTATACGCTCAGCGCTTTGATTTGATTTTATCAAGATTTTGCGCTATATAAATAAAATATATTATTATTATTATTATTATAACACAACACAATGTACAATAACAATACAGCATAACACAACACAATGTACAATAACAATACAGCATAACACAACATAATGTACAATAACAATACAGCATAACACAACACAATGTACAATAACAATACAGCATAATACAGCACAATGTACAATAACAATACAGCATAACACAACACAATGTACAATAACAATACAGCATAACACAACACAATGTACAATAACAACACAACATGATAACAGAACACAATCTACAAAAACAACACAACATAATAACACATCACAATGTACAATAACAACACAACATAATAACACAACACAATGTACAATAACAATACAACATAATAACACATCACAAATGTACAATAACAACACAACATGATAACAGAACACAATGTACAATAACAACACAACATAATAACACAACACAATGTACAATAACAACACAACATGATAACAGAACACAATGTACAATAACAACACAAATAATAACACACCACAATGTACAATAACAACACAACATAATAACACAACATAATGTACAATAACAACACTACATAATAACACAACATAATGTACAATAACAACACAACATAATAACACAACACAATGTACAATAACAACACAACATGATAACACAACACAATGTACAATAACAACACAACATAATAACACAACACAATGTACAATAACAACACAACATAATAACACAACACAATGTACAATAACAACACAACATAATAACACAACACAATGTACAATAACAACACAACACAACACAATGTACAATAACAACACAACATAATGTACAATAACAACACAACATAATAACACAACACAATATACAATAAAAACACAACATAATAACACAATACAATGTACAATAACAACACAACATAATAACACAACACAATATACAATAACAATACAACACGACATAATAACACAACACAATATACAATAACAACACAACATAATAACATAACATAATGTACAATAACAACACAACATAATAACACAACATAATCTACACAAACAACTCAATCTAATAACACAGTATGATAAACAAAACAAACAAACAAACAAACAAACAATAAATAGATAAAAAATACAACTACGCCAACAAGGCTAGAGAAGTGACGGAGAACATGTAGGCAGTGAATAAAGAATTGCTGGAACAGGAACGTTTTGGGATTGGATGTGAATAAAACCAGTGACAGATTGTATCGCACATTCAAAGTCAATGAGTTCCAGACTTTAACGGCAGAGGAAGTAAAAGCTCTGTTTCTATGCTTGTCTCTTTTAAACCTCGGCACACGAAAACTCCTGTCATTAGCAGTGAGCGGAGATACCTACATGCAACGTAGATTTTCAGATGTTCTGAAAGGTATTGAGGTGCGGCTGTGAAAATAATCTGCTAGCAAACACAGGAAGCTTTCTATTTGATTCGTTGTTCAATGGGCAGCCAGTGTAACTCTTTAAGAAGACATGTGTAGTCGTGAGATGGTTTTGTTTAGACAAACGTCTGCTCAGTTTAGTTAATGTGTGTGTGTGTGTGTGTGTGTGTGTGTGTGTGTGTGTGTGTGTGTGTGTGTGTGTGTGTGTGTGTGTGTGTGTGTGTGTGTGTGTGTGTGCATGCGTGTGTATACATGTTCTTCTGCAGGAGTGGTTCCAATTGTGCAGACAACTAATACATTGTATTTGCAGAAATAAGTATACAACAGATCAGTTTAAGTGTCCGTCTTCACATTGGGAATATTTCCATATACACTAATATTGCAAAACGATCATATTTCCATATACACTAATATTGCAAAACGATCATATTTCCATATACACTAATATTGCAAAACGATCATATTTCCATATACACTAATATTGCAAAACGATCATATTTCCATATACACTAATATTGCAAAACGATCATATTTCCATATACACTAATATTGCAAAACGATCATCGCACATACAAAAAGCATGCGTCTCGTTTCGGTCAGTGGTGAGACATCGTTGTTCTTGGTTCTGGAAAAGCAACGTGGGGAGTTTCCCACTGCTGAGCGTCGGGACTATAGTGAGGGACAAAGAACTGACAGCTATAGGAGCTGGTGCCTGGGCAGACTGACCAACAGAGAGATGAGGGTCTTGAACAAGGCAACGGACAGCTCTTCCATTCTCTCTTGGTTCGCTAACTGGGTTGGACCTGCTTGGTGCGCGTTGTGTGCGCTGTGTTCCGCAGCCCTGGATTTGTCGTCCTCTCACCTTGTCATTCGGCTCGTAAACAAGGAAACTGATGACTGGGTCTGCATGGGTCATGCAGCTCATGGAAAACCTCCTTTGCTTTGCTTGGTGAAATGGCTACCATGTATCGCCTTCAATGTCCCTCCTGGGTAGTGATATGCTTGCTTCAGCTTTCTGTACAGGAACATCTTGGGATGTTGTTGTCTTCTATAGTCAACATGTCCTCTCCAACGAAGTAAGCGCTTGATGAATAGACATTGAATACATGGCAAACCACTCTATTTTATCAGAATAGACATTGAATACTTGGCAAACCACTCTTTTTTATCAGAATAGACATTACATACTTGGCAAACCACTCTTTTTTTTATCAGAATAGACATTACATACTTGGCAAACCACTCTTTTTTTTATCAGAATAGACATTAAATACTTGGCAAACCACTCTTTTTTTTTTATCAGAATAGACATTAAATACTTGGCAAGCCACTCTTTTTTATCAAACTTATTTTTGTTCATTTTTTAACAAAAAAACAACAACAACAACAAAACAAAGACAAGCTGTACTAGCAAAGCAAACTCAGTTACACAAAAGGCTTCAAATTCAATGTATTTGTAAGACATTCAGCCCTCGTTCAATGGATCTACATGTGTGCGTGAAATATTATCGACACTGACATACATTGATATTACCGGTAAAACACTGACATACATTTATATTACAGGTAAAACATTGACATACATTCATATTACCGGTAAAACACTGACATACATTCATATTACAGGTAAAACACTGACATACATTCATATTACCGGTAAAACACTGACATACATTCATATTACCGGTAAAACACTGACATACATTCATATTACAGGTAAAACACAGACATACATTTATATTACAGGTAAAACACTGACATACATTCATATTACGGGTAAAACACTGACATACATTCATATTACAGGTAAAACATTGACATACATTCATATTACTGGTAAAACATTGACATACATTCATATTACAGGTAAAACACTGACATACATTTATATTACGGGTAAAACACTGACATACATTCATATTACCGGTAAAACACTGACATACATTTATATTACAGGTAAAACACTGACATACATTTATATTACAGGTAAAACACGACATACATTATATTACGGTAAAACACTGACATACATTCATATTACAGGTAAAACACTGACATACATTCATATTACTAGTAAAACCGGCAAGCTATTCTGATAAACGTATACAATTTATATTAGTAAACATAAGAACAAAAAGAAGAATGGTGCCATGGCTTCTCCGTACTTTCTGTCTTTCCTTCTTTTATTCTTCCTGACTGGGAAGAGGAGTTTAGAGCTGTTTTTATGTGGCCCGGGGTTTTAACCGGGCTGGACCCCTTGGACCGACAGGACGTGTGTGCCCCGTGGAGCGTGAGGACTGATGTGCGAGGGCAGCAGAGGTTAGGCCGCCACTAAATTGTTGTCGGCGCTCGTCTGGCCTCCAGCTTATTGCATTTCTTCTCCGCCACCCACCGGTGTCTTGGGTCAAAACTGACCCCCATGATAAAAGTATGTTATTTTTTCCATTTTAATATTTGCTCCTTTGCAGGAAATGTTTTTCGGGATACTTTTGTTTTTTTTGTTTTTGGTTTCGTGTGTGTGTGTGTGTGTGTGTGTGTGTGTGTGTGTGTGTGTGTGTGTGTGTGTGTGTGTGTGTGTGTGTGTGTGTGTGTGTGTGTGTGTGTGTGTGTATGTGCGTGTGTGTTCTTTATTCGTAAAGTTTTGAAACCGTAAATACGCCAAGAAAGACAAGACATGATTGGCAAAAACGTTGACAACATGCAGGCAAACAGAAATCAGGCAAACAAACAGAAGTCAGAC
>JAPXFY010000013.1:2168157-2178157 GCA_030674185.1 Monoplex corrugatus | reverse complement strand
ACACCAGTGGCCAGCTGTTTGATTGTGTAGACACCAGTGGCCAGTTGTTTGATTGTGTAGACACCAGTGGCCAGCTGTTTGATTGTGTAGACACCAGTGGTCAGTTGTTTGATTGTGTAGACACCAAAACTGCAGGGCACAAAGCACACACGAACCTAAGGGGCAGGACAGGAGGGACGTTGGACAAAACAGTGAACATATGTCTGTATGTATGTGTAACACGTATGTCTGTATGTATTTGTAACACATATGTCTGTATGTATGTGTAACACGTATGTCTGTATGTATTTGTAACACATATGTCTGTATGTATGTGTAACACATATGTCTGTATGTATGTGTAACACATATGTCTGTATGTATGTGTAACACGTATGTCTGTATGTATGTGTAACATGTATGTCTGTATGTATGTGGACACACAATGTGTAACACGTATGTCTGTATGTATGTGTAACACGTATGTCTGTATGTATGTGTAACACGTGTGTCTGTATGTATGTGTAACATGTATGTCTGCATGTATGTGTAACACGTATGTCTGTATGTATGTGTAACATGTATGTCTGTATGTATGTGTAACATGTATGTCTGTATGTATGTGTAACATGTATGTCTGTATGTATGTGTAACACGTATGTCTGTATGTATGTGTAACATGTATGTCTGCATGTATGTGTAACACGTATGTCTGTATGTATGTGTAACATGTATGTCTGTATGTATGTGTAACATGTATGTCTGTATCTATGTGTAACATGTATGTCTGTATGTATGTGTAACACGTATGTCTGTATGTATGTGTAACATGTATGTCTGTATGTATGTGTAACACGTATGTCTGTATGTATGTGTAACATGTATGTCTGTATGTATGTGTAACATGTATGTCTGTATGTATGTGCAACACGTATGTCTGTATGTATGTGTAACACGTATGTCTGTATGTATGTGTAACACGTATGTCTGTATGTATGTGTAACATGTATGTCTGTATGTATGTGTAACACGTATGTCTGTATGTATGTGTAACACGTATGTCTGTATGTATGTGTAACATGTATGTCTGTATGTATGTGTAACATGTATGTCTGTATGTCAGTGACTCACCTGATAATATACAGCGCCTGTTGACTCGCACCACTGAGTGTTACTCGGACATTAAGAACTGGATGACACACAATAGACTTCAGCTTAATGACGACAAAACAGAAGCTATCCTCATTGGAACCCGTCAGAAACTTTCTCAGCTGCCTCCTCTTTCTCTCCCATTATGTAACACATCAGTCCCAATTTCTGATTCAGCTAAAAACCTTGGTGTCTGCATTGACTCTACCCTCTCCATGAACAACTTTGTTACTCAAACTGCCAGATCCTGCTACTATCATCTCCATCGTATAAGCCTGATCAGGAAGTATCTCTCTGT
This sequence comes from Monoplex corrugatus, assembly GCA_030674185.1. Classification (NCBI taxonomy): domain Eukaryota; kingdom Metazoa; phylum Mollusca; class Gastropoda; order Littorinimorpha; family Ranellidae; genus Monoplex; species Monoplex corrugatus. Next base: position 2,176,731 of record JAPXFY010000013.1, on the reverse strand, counting down.
CGAAACAACTGCAAAACTCGTTCTCTCCTTCATAATGTCTCGCATTGACTATTGCAATTCACTCCTGTCTGGTCTTCCTGCCTCCACCATTCACATTCTACAGCGCATTCAAAACAATGCTGTACGCCTTGTACTCAAAAAGAAAAAAGCTGACCACATATCTCCTCTCCTGGCACAACTTCACTGGCTCCCTGTATCAAAGCGCATACAGTACAAACTAGACACCATGTGCTACAAAAGCCTCAATAACGCAGCCCCCGATTACCTGTCAAGCCTACTTGAGATCTATGTTCCCTCACGTACCCTCCGCTCTGCCTCCGATCCTCTGACTTTTCGCTTTCCACGCACTAAGTCAATACCTATGGTCCACGAGCCTTCTCTGTTTCTGGTCCACTCTCCTGGAACAAACTTCCTCTCTCAGTCCGTCAGCAACCTACTTTTGTCTCCTTCAAGTCCGCTCTCAAAACTCACCTTTTCTCCTCCGCATAAAATCCTAACCTCACTCAACCCCCCCCCCCCCCTCTGCAGCCTGTCTCCGCTTGGAGGGAATCACATGGTTATAATATATAATTGTATATGCTATGCTCTCTATAATTTTCCATTGGTTTTATTCTTGCTTTTATTGCTTTTATTCTTTCTCCCCATCTATAGCCATGCGTGTGTGTGTGTGTGTGCGTGCGTGTGTGTGCGTGCGTGCGTGCGTGCGTGCTTGCGTGTGTGGCTGCTTCAGCGCTTAGATTTGATTTTATCAAGATTTTGCGCTATATAAATATTGTAATTATTATTATTATTATTATTATTAACATGTATGTCTGTATGTATGTGTAACATGTATGTCTGTATGTATGTGTAACACGTATGTCTGTATGTATGTGTAACATGTATGTCTGCATGTATGTGAACACACGATGTCAAACGTATGTCTGTATATATTGGACACACAATGTGTAACATGTATGTCTGTATGTATGTGTAACATGTATGTCTGTATGTATGTGTAATACGTATGTCTGAATGTATGTGTAACATGTATGTCTGTATGTATGTGTAACATGTATGTCTGCATGTATGTGAACACACGATGTCAAACGTATGTCTGTATATATGTGGACACACGATGTGTAACATATGTCTGTATATATGTGGACACACGATGTGTAACATATGTCTGTATATATGTGGACACACGATGTGTAACACGTATGTCTGTATATATGTGGACACACGATGTGTAACATATGTCTGTATATATGTGGACACACAATGTGTAACATATGTCTGTATATATGTGGACACACGATGTGTAACATATGTCTGTATCTATGTGGACACACGATGTGTAACACGTATGTCTGTATATATGTGGACACACGATGTGTAACATATGTCTGTATATATGTGGACACACGATGTGTAACATATGTCTGTATATATGTGGACACACAATGTGTAACATATGTCTGTATGTATGTGGACACACGATGTGTAACATGTGTCTGTATATATGTGGACACACAATGTGTAACATGTGTCTGTATATATGTGGACACACGATGTGTAACATGTATGTCTGTATATATGTGGACACACAATGTGTAACACGTATGTCTGTATATATGTGGACACACGATGTGTAACATGTGTCTGTATATATGTGGACACACAATGTGTAACACGTATTTCTGTATATATGTGGACACACGATGTGTAACATGTGTCTGTATATATGTGGACACACAATGTGTAACATATGTCTGTATGTATGTGGACACACGATGTGTAACATATGTGTATATATGTGGACACACCATGTCAAACATGCATGTCAAAGATGCAGCAAGTCATGTCAGTGGCTGACGTAGGGAAACCTAAAAGCACCCAGCACGTACAGCACACAGACTATGCACACTGTGCAGCGTGGTCAGCTGGAGTTCTCCCTGCTCCATTAAAAAGTCTCCATGTAACACGCAGACAGTACACATGAGTTTGGAGAACGGTGCTCTACAACAACGATACATAACAATAACAACTGTAACTGAGGTTCCCAGCTGTGGAAAGAGCTACCTACAAACTGGCAAATCTCTAATAGTTTTACTATCAATAAAGAAGAGTAGAAAGAGGTATCTACAAACTGGCAAATCTCCAGTAGTTTTACTATGAATAAAGAAGAGTAGAAAGAGGTACCTACAAACTGGCAAATCTCCAGTAGTTTTACTATGAATAAAGAAGAGTAGAAAGAGGTACCTACAAACTGGCAAATCTCCAGTAGTTTTATTATCAATAAGAAGAAGAAGAAGAAGAAGAAGAAGAAGAAGAAGAAGAAGAAGAAGATGAAGAAGAAGAAGAAGAAGAAGAAGAAGAAAGAAGAGAAGAAGAAGAAGAAGAAGAAGAAGAAGAAGAAGAAAGAAGAAGAAGAAGAAGAAGAAGAAGAAGAAGAAATAAAACGATAACGACGACGTCTTTTTCACCTTCTTCTTTTATCATCATTGTCATCAACATTATCATAGCTACGGCTATCTGCATGTCATAATTTCATTTCTTTTTTCAAAAACCGCCGTGCAAGATGCTAGAGCTGGGGCCCATTTTTAGGTGTGACATGTAGATCAGAAGAAGCGGGCTTGTGGTGGTGAGTGTCTCCTTCTGTTCCGTCAGTGCCCTCCCTTTGCCCCCTGGCGGCCAGAGGGGAAGCCAGTTATTGCCCTTGCATCTTTATGAACTTGCCGGCATGTTGCAGCCATGTCGCTTGTTTTGTCTTTTTGTGTGTTGGCCTTTTGGCAGTGAGGAGTGTCTTGACAGACCCATGAATGTTGAGTGTTACAGACTGTCATGCGGGCTGCACTGCAACATGCTTCCTAATTCAACATCACAAATAATACATGAGTTATGGATCACTCACCAGACAGTTTGTTGGGCGGCCTTACAAAGATTGGTTTAAAATAGCATCCTGGAAATGAAAAGCAGATATTTTGAAAAATGGAAATTCTGTAATCATGCGTAAATCTGTCTGTTTCTTTCAGCTCTCTCCTTTTCTCTCTCTCTCTTCTCTCTCTCTCTTCTTCTCTCTCTTCTTCTCTCTCTCTCTCTCTCTCTCTCTCTCTCTCTCTCTCTCTCTCTTCTCTCTCTCTTTCCTCTCTCTTTCTCTCTCTCTTCTCTCTCTCTCTCTTCTTTCTCTCTCTCTCTCTCCTTCTCTCTCTCTCTCTCTCTTGCATACACAGACACACGCGAGCGCGAACGAGTGCTCGTTTACCAACAGAATTTTGGTGACACACAATGCATTCTCGGAATCGGTGGTATTTAGAACACACACACACACACACACACACACACACACACACACACACACACACACACACACACACACACACACACATGACTGGGACTAAATAAATGGGGACAGAAAGATCAAGTAAGAGAGAGCAGAGAGAGAGAGAGAGAGAGAGAGAGAGAGAGAGAGAGAGAGAGAGAGAGAGAGAGAGAGAGAGGAGAGAGAGAGAGAGCATCTCAAACACCAAACACCAAAGACTCTAACAGAAGGAAACAACAGCCCAAACGGAAAATGAAAGTGTTATGAGAGAATGGCGATAAGAGCCACCAATCTGTTAAAAATGTTGATGACGAAGGTAATGATTCAGACGTTATGGCGTTCCTTTTTGTTTGATGCTGCGTGCCAGGTGTATAATGCATCTGTCATGTAATACATAAATCAAGAAATCCTGGTGTCGAACAGGTTTGAGGGAGACTGAAACATGCGGTGCTGTCAGGGAATCTGAGCAACAACCTTTAATAAGGAAGACATTTGTAAAGTGGGTGACGTTCAACTGTGTGTTCCTGGTATTGCCAGCTAGGACCATAGCTTTCTGAACTATGTGTGTTCCTGGTATTCCCAGCTAGGACCATAGCTTTCTGAACTGTGTGTTCCCGGTATTGCCAGCTAGGACCATAGCTTTCTGAACTGTGTGTTCCCGGTATTGCCAGCTAGGACCATAGCTTTCTGAACTGTGTGTTCCCGGTATTGCCAGCTAGGACCATAGCTTTCTGAACTATGTGTGTTCCCGGTATTGCCAGCTAGGACCATAGCTTTCTGAACTGTGTGTTCCGGGATTGGCCACCTTAGGGACATAAGCTTTCTGAACTGTGTTCCCGGTATTGCCAGCTAGGACCATAGCTTTCTGAACTGTGTGTTCCTGGTATTGCCAGCTAGGACCATAGCTTTCTGAACTGTGTGTTCCGGTATTGCCAGCTAGGACCATAGCTTTCTGAACTGTGTGTTCCCGGTATTCCAGCTAGGACCATAGCTTTCTGAACTGTGTGTTCCCGGTATTCCAGCTAGGACCATAGCTTTCTGAACTGTGTGTTCCCGGTATTGCCAGCTAGGACCATAGCTTTCTGAACTGTGTGTTCCTGGTATTGCCAGCTAGGACCATAGCTTTCTGAACTGTGTGTTCCTGGTATTCCAGCTAGGACCATAGCTTTCTGAACTGTGTGTTCCTGGTATTCCCAGCTAGGACCATAGCTTTCTGAACTATGTGTGTTCCTGGTATTCCCAGCTAGGAGCATAGCTTTCTGAACTATGTGTGTTCCTGGTATTCCAGCTAGGACCATAGCTTTCTGAACTATGTGTGTTCCTGGTATTGCCAGCTAGGACCATAGCTTTCTGAACTTGTGTGTTCCTGGTATTCCCAGCTAGGAGCATAGCTTTCTGAACTGTGTGTTCCTGGTATTCCCAGCTAGGAGCATAGCTTTCTGAACATGTGTGTTCCTGGTATTGCCAGCTAGGAGCATAGCTTTCTGAACTGTGTGTTTCCGGTATTCCCAGCTAGGACCATAGCTTTCTGAATATGTGTGTTCCTGGTATTCCCAGCTAGGACCATAGCTTTCTGAACTGTGTGTGTTCCTGGTATTCCCAGCTAGGACATAGCTTTCTGAACTGTGTGTTCCGGTTCAGCTAGCTGCTTTGAATATTGGTTCCGGATCCAGCTAGGACATAGCTTTCTGAACTGTGTTCCCGGTATTCCCAGCGAGGACCATAGCTTTCTGAACTGTGAATACAAGCCATCCATCACCCAGACAGTTAAACCTGGACAGTTTCTATACAGGCCACACCCAGACAGTTAAACCTGGACAGTTTCTATACAGGCCACACCCAGACAGTTAAACCTGGACAGTTTCTATACAGGCCACACCACAGACAGTTTAAAACCTGGACAGTTTCTATACAGGCCACACCCACAGCTAGCAGGGATTATCTAGCGGACTCCTTAATCCAGCACAAACCATTTGTGCTGACCAAGACTTTCAATGAAGTGGAGGCGTCATTGAGGCAGAGAAAGAAAGGGCTCTATGATACACCAAGATGACACCACCAGAATGATGGCAGCATTACGATGGACAGCAAACAGACCAGAGTTTTCATGTTGCAGTCTGGGACTGAACGGCCCGTGTGTTCAGGTGTTGAGTATCAGGTGTGTTCAGGTGGTGAGTGTCAGGTGTATTCAGGTGGTGAGTGTGTCACGCAGGTAACTCAGGCGTTGTGGCGTGCTGCAAGTTCCAAACCATACCACAGTTATCTACATGTAGACTGACAGTACAAGCTCCAAACCATACCACAGTTATCTACATGTAGACTGACAGTACAACCCGTTCCAAACCATACCACAAGTTATCTACATGTAGACTGACAACAGATTTAACAATGACTCCAAACCATACCACAGTTATCTACATGTAGACTGACAGTACACGTTCCAAACCATACCACATTATTGACTACAGATGTCAACTTGCTAATTCCAAACACTAGTCCTGTTGTACATGAGTACTGACAGCTGTCGATAAACTTCCTTTTATACATTCCTGTTCTGTTCTTACCTGTACGACACTTTTCTTCTTTCTTCTTCTTCTTCTTCTTCTTTCCTTTTTCTCCTTCTTCTCTTCTTCTTCTTTCTCTTCTTCTTCTTCTCTTCTTCTTCTTCTTCTTCTTCTTCTTCTTCTCTCTTCTTCTTCTTCTTCTCTTCTTCTTCTTCTTCTTTCTTCTTCTTCTTCTTCTTCTTCTTCTTCTTCTTCTTCTTCTTCTTCTTCTTCTTTCTTCTTCTTCTTCTTTCCTTCTTCTTCTTCTTCTTCTTCTTCTTCTTCTTCTTCTTCTTCTTCTTCTTCTTCTTCTTCTTCTTCTTCTTCTTCTTCTTCTTCTTCTTCTCTTCTTCTTCTTCTTCTTTCTTCTTCTTCTTCTTCTTCTTCTTCTTCTTCTTCTTCTTCTTCTTTCTTCTTCTTCTTCTTCTTCTTCTTCTTTCTTCTTCTTCTTCTTCTTCTTCTTCTTCTTCTTCTTCTTCTTCTTCTTCTTCTTCTTCTTCTTCTTCTTCTTCTTCTTCTTCTTCTTCTTCTTCTTTTCTTCTTCTTCTTCTTCTTCTTCTTCTTCTTCTTCTTCTTCTCTCTTCTATTTCTTCTTCTTCTTCTTCTTGTCGTCGTCTTATCGTTTTATTTTTCTTCTTCTTCTTCTTTCTTCTTTTCTTTTTTCTTCTTCTTCTTCTTCTTCTTCTTCTTCTTCTCTTCTTCTTCTTCTTCTTCTTCTTCTTCTCTTCTTCTTCTTTTCTTCTTCTTCTTCTTCTTCTTCTTCTTCTTCTTCTTCTTCTTCTTCTTCTTCTTCTTCTCTTCTTCTTCTTCTTCTTCTTTTCTTCTTCTTCTTCTTCTTCTTTGTCGTCGTGGTTGTTGTTGTTTTATTTCTTTTTCTTTTCTGTCTAATACTGATGTTGTTCATGCTGCTCTTGTCGTAGCTCTTGTTGTTGTCGTTGTTGTCGTGTGTGTATCGCTCTTGTTGTTGTCGTTGTTGTCGTGTGTGTATAGCTCTTGTTGTTGTCGTTGTTGTCGTGTGTGTATCGCTCTTGTTGTTGTCGTTGTTGTCGTGTGTGTATAGCTCTTGTTGTTGCTGCCCCATCACGTGGAGGTCCACTGTATCACTCCCAACACGCCGATCTTTTCTGTTCTCCAACACACCTCTAAACCCCACACAACTGACATCACCCACCACATCAAGCTAACAGATTTTGTTTATCAAACACTTTCGTCGGTAAATTATGTTAAACAAAGGAACAGGGAACACCCACCCACTCACCCACTCACCCACACCCGCACACGCACACACACACACGCGCCGCGCGCGCGCGCACACACACACACACACACACACACACACACATACACACACACACACACAGGCACACACACACAAACACACAAATACACACACACATACACATACACATACACACACACACAGGCACACACACACAAACACACACATACACACATACACACACGCCGTCTAATATCACTTATAGTGAAAAGACGTTAAATCAAAGAACGAACGAACGAACACACACACACACACACACACACACACACACACACACACACACACACACACACACACACACACACACACACACACACACACACACACACACACACACACACACACACACACACATTTTCACGCAAGAGGTCATTGGATTTTTCTTTTCTTTCTCGAAGACCTAACACAAAAGCCAGTTCCACAGCAAAGTTTGTAATGAGATTGACAACAACTACAGTCCTACAACAACTACAGTCCTACAACAACTACAGTCCTACAACAACTACAGTCCTACAGAAAGAGGACAATTATTGTGCTCATCAAATATTTTCTGTCCAATTCCATATTTCTTTGGGTTTGTTTGCTGTTTCCTTGTTTATTTGTTTGTTTCTTTCTTTCTTTTGTTGTCTCTTTGTTTTTGGCTGTTTGTTTGTTTGCTTTTTTGTTTGTTTGTTTGTTGTTTGTTGTTTGTTGTTGTTTTTTGTTGTTTGTTTGTTTTTGCTTTTGTTGTTTGTTTGTTTGTTTTTGTTTGTTTGCTTGTTTTTGTCTTGTTTGTTTGTTTGTTACTATTACAACCTCCTGATAAAAATGACAGTGCCATCATCATGTTTTCACACAACAACTGTTTCAGTAGTGCTGTATCATCCCAGTGAATGTCTGTAACCAGTGCTAACCATTTTCCGGCTAATACATATATTCATTTATTTATTTATTTATTTATTTACTTAGTTAGGGAGTTAGTTATTATATTCATTTTTTATGTCATCATCATCATCAGGTGCCTTGCCACATGACGTTGGCAATCATGGCCATCCATATGTTTCTATCTCTTGTTGCCTCAAGCACATCTTCCACCCTCTTTGTCTTCATCCACTCTGCAAGTCCGTCCAACATCTTCTTCCTGGGTCTACCCGGTGCTCTCTTTCCCTCCAGCTTTCCCGTTGTGACCAGGCGTTCCAATTCCCTTTTCCTCATGAAATGGCCTATCAATGGTGCCTATCTTTTCCTGATCTTTCTTATGAATGATCTTTTTGTGTCTGCCTCCATCAAGACTGTCTCGTTTGTTTTCTTTGCTATCCATGGAACTCAACATTCTTCTTAGAAACCACATCTCGGCTGCCTCAATCTTGTTCTAGCTTTGCTTGTTGACAAACCCTACGTTATGCCTCCTCGTGGCGACATGTGATAATTGAGCACCTCACGGACTCAGGCTAAATCTCGAGGGACAC
>JAPXFY010000013.1:2153157-2160657 GCA_030674185.1 Monoplex corrugatus | reverse complement strand
GGTTCGATTTCCTTTCCAATCGATGCACTTGATTTTTCTCTCCCCGTGAGCTTTTTCGTTTTTATTTCTTGATACAGCCGTGGGCTCAGCATCTGGTATCTGAAGTTCAATCCTAGCCCCTAGCACTAAACGTTGGTCTGTGTGCTGCCTGTGTGTTGCCTGTGTGTTGCCTGTGTGTTGCCTGTTTGTTGCCTGTGTGTTGCCTGTGTGTTGCCTGTGTGTTGCCTGTGTGTTGCCTGTGTGTTGCCTGTGTGCTGCCTGTTTATTGCCTGTGTGTTGCCTGTGTGTTGCCTGTTTGTTGCCTGTTTGTTGCCTGTGTGTTGCCTGTTGTTGCCTGTTTGCTGCCTGTTTGTTGCCTGTTTGTTGCCTGTTTGTTGCCTGTTTGTTGCCTGTTTGCTGCCTGTTTGTTGCCTGTTTGCTGCCTGTGTGTTGCCTTTTGTGTTGCCTGTGTGTTGCCTGTTTGTTGTCTGTCTGTTGCCTGTTTGTTGTCTGTCTGTTGCCTGTTGTGTTGTCTGTGTCTGTTGTCTGTTTTGTTGTCTGTGTTGTTTTTCTATCTGTTGTCTGTTTGTTGTCTGTCTGTTGTCTGTTGTTTGTCTTGTCTGTTGTCTGTTTGTTTGTCTGTTGTTGTTTGTTGTCTGCTTGTCTGTTTTGTCTGTTTGTTGTCTGTTTGTCTGTTCTGTCTGTTTGTCTGTTTGTTGTCTGTTTGTTGTCTGTTTGTTGTCTGGGTGTTTGTTGTCTTGTTGTGTTGTCTGTTTGTTGTCTGTTTTGGTTGTCTGTTCTGTTGTCTGTTTGTTGTCTGTCTGTTGTCTGTTTGTTGTCTGTTTGTTGTCTGTCTGTTGTCTGTTTTGCTGCCTGTTGTCTGTCTTCTGTTGTCTGTTTGTTTGTCTGTTTTGTTGTCTGTTTGTTGTCTGTTCTGTTTGTCTGTCTGTTGTCTGTTGTCCGTTTGTTGTCTGTCTGTTGTCTGTCTGTTGTCTGTTTGTTGTTGTTCTGTTGTCTGTCTGTTGTCTGTTTGTTGTCTGTCTGTTGTCTGTCTGTTGTCTGTTTGTTGTCTGTCTGTTGTCTGTCTGTTGTCTGTTTGTTGTCTGTTTGTTGTCTGTTTGTTGTCTGTTTTGTTGTCTGTCTGTTTGTCTGTTTGTTGCTGTTTGTTGTTCTGTCTGTTGTCTGTCTGTTTGTCTGTCTGTTATCTGTCTGTTGTCTATCTGTTGTCTGTTTGTTATCTGTTTGTTGTCTGTTTGCTGTCTGTTTGTTGTCTGTCTGTTGTCTGTCTGTTGTCTGTTTGTTGTCTGTTTGCTGTCTGTCTGTTGTCTGTCTGTTGTCTGTTTGTTGTCTGTTTGTTGTCTGTCTGTTGTCTGTTTGTTGTCTGTTTGCTGCCTGTTGTTGCTGTTTCCTGTTTGTTGTCTGTTGCGCCTGTTGTTCTGTCTGTCTGTTTGTGTCTGTCTTGTCTGTTTGAGTCTGTTTGTGTCGTTGTGTCTTCTGTGTCTTTGTTGTCTGTCTGCTTTGTGCCTGTTTGTTGTCTGTTTGCTGCCTGTTTGCTGTCTGTTTGTGTCTGTCTGTTGTCTGTTTGTTGTCTTTGTTGTCTGTCCTGTTGTCTGTTTGTTGATCTGTTTGCTGCCTGTTTGTTGTCTGTCTTGTCTGTTTGCTGCCTGTTTGCTGCCTGTTGCTGCCCATTTAACGCTTACATCACTCTGGTGGTGTCTGCTTGTGCTTCAAAGGTCTTCTCCCTGTTTGCTGTCCATTTTAACGTACAGACTGTGCCCCAAGGACAACAGTATACAGAATGTGCGCAAGACAACAGTATACAGACTGTGCACCAAGGACAACAGTATACAGACTGTAAACCAAGGACAACAGTATACAGACTGTGCCACCAACAGGCACCAGACAAAGAATATACACACTGTGCACCAAGGACATCAGTATACACACTGTGCACCAAGGACAACAGTATACACACTGTGCACCAAGGACACCAAGGACAACAGTATACACACTGTGCACCAAGGACAACAAGGACACAAATACAGACTGTGCACCAAGGACAACCAAGTCAAAAGTATCACACTGTGCACCAAGGACAACAGTATACACACTGTGCACCAAGGACACAAGTAACACACTGTACACCAAGTGCACCAAGGACAACAGTATACACACTGTGCACCAAGGACACCAAGGACAACATATACACACTGTGAATGGCACCAAGAACAACAGTATACACACTGTGCACCAAGGACACCAAGGACAACAGTATACACACTGTGCACCAAGGACACCAAGGACAACAGTATACACACTGTGCAACCAAGGACAACAAGGACAATATATACACATTGTGCACCAAGGACAACAAGGACAACAGTATACACACTGTGCACCAAGGACAACAGACAACAGTAAACACACTGTGCACCAAGGACAACAAGTACAACAGTATACAGACTGTACACCAAGGACAACAAAGGACAACAGTATACAGACTGTGCACCAAGGACAACAAGGACAACAGTATACACACTGTGCACCAAGGACACCAGGACAACAGTATGCAGACTGTGCACAAGGACAACAGTATACACACTTGCCACCAAGGACAATTCAAGGCAACAGACGTATACACACTGTGCACCAAGGACAACAATATACAGACTGTGCACCAAGGACAACAGTATACACACTGTGCACCAAGGACAGCAATATACAGACTGTACCAAGGACACCAAGGACAACAGTATACAGACTGTGCACCAAGGACAACAAGGACAACAGTATACAGACTGTGCACCAGGACACAAGGACAACAGTATACAGACTGTGCACCAAGGACAACAATATACAACTGTGCACCAAGGACAACAAGGACAACAGTATACAGACTGTGCACCAAGGACAAGAGTATACACACTGTGCACCAAGGACAACAAGGACAACAGTATACAGACTGTGCACCAAGGACAACAGTATACAGAGTGTGCACCAAAGACAACAGGACAACAGTATACACACTGTGCACCAAGGACAACAGTATACAGACTGTGCACCAAGGACAAAAAGGGACAATACAGACTATGCACCAAGGACAACAGTATAACACACTGTGCACCAAGGACAACAAGGACAACAGTATACAGACTGTGCACCAAGGACAACAGTATACAGACTGTGCACCAAGGACAACAGTATACAGACTGTGCACCAAGGACAACAGGACAACAGTATACACACTGTGCACCAAGGACAACAGTATACACACTGTGCACCAAGGACAACAAGGACAACAGTATACAGACTGTGCAACAAGGACAACAATATACAGACTGTGCACCAAGACAACAGTATACACACTGTGCACCAAGGACAACAAGGACAACAGTTACAGACTGTGCCCAAGGACAACAGGACACAGTATACAGACTGTTGACCAAGGACAACAGTATACAGTTTACATGTGTACCAAGGACAATAAGGACAACGTTATACATATTTGCACCATAGGCCAATTCAAGTATACAGACTGTGCACCAAGGACAAGTGACAGTATACAGACTGTGCACCAAGGCACAAGGACAAGTATACAGACTGTTGCCAGGACAACAGGACAACAGTATAGCAGCACTGTGCTACAAGGACAACAGTATACAGACTGTCACCAAGGCAACAGGACAACAGTTCGTGTGCCAAACGTTAATCACCGGGTTCGTTGTGCCAAGGCACGTTGCGTCCATAACGTTACAGACTGTCCCAAGGACAACAGTATACAGATGTGCCCAAGGACAACAGTATACAGACTGTGCACCAGGACAACAGTATACAGACTGTAACAAGGACAATCAAGGACAGACAACGTATACAACTGTGCACCAAGGACAACAGTAACAACGTAACCGGCACCAGGACACAGTATACAACTGTCAAGGACAACAGATACAACTGTGCACCAAGGACCAACAATATACAACTGTGCACCAAGGACACAAGGACAACAGATACAGACTGTGCACCAAGGACACAAGGACAAAGTATCAGACTGTGCACCAAGGACAACAGTATACAACTGTCACCAAGGACAACAGTATACAACTGTGCACCAAGACACAAGGACAACAGTATACACACTGTGACAGACACAAGGACAACAGTATACAACTGTGCACCAAGGACACAGATACAACTGTGCACCAAGGACACAGACAATAACAACGTGCACCAAGGACAACAAGACAACAGTATACAACTGTGCACCAAGGACACAGATCAACTGTGCACCAAGGACAACAGATACAACTGTGCACCAAGGACAACAAGGAAACAGTATAACACTGTGCACAAGGACAACAGAATACAACTGTGCACCAAGGACAACAGTAACAGAGTACAGGCAACAGTATACAGATGTGCACCAAGGCACAAACATATACAACTGTGCACCAAGGACAACAAGGACAACAGTATCAGACTGTGCCCAAGGACAACAGAACACAACCGGCACAAGGACAACGTATACAACTGTGCACCAAGGACAACAATATACAGACTGTGCACCAAGGACAACAGGACAACAGATATAAGACTGTGCACAAGGACAACAGTATACAGACGTCACCAAGGACACAAGACAACAGTATACAGTGTGCACCAGCAAGGACACAGTATCAACGGCACAAGGCAACATATACATGTCCCAAGGACACAGCACGTATACGACTGTGCACAAGGACAGTATACAACTGGCACCAAGGACAACTATACAGACTGTGCACAGGACACAGTATTCAAGCAGACAACATATACCTGTGCACCAAGACAAGTATAACTGTGCACCAAGAACAGACAATACAGTTGCCAGCAAATACACACTGTGCAAGACCAGAAACGTTAAGACTTGCCAGACAACTATACAGATGTGCCCAAGGACAACAGTATACGACTGTCACAAGCAAGGACAACAGTAACAACTGTACAAGGCAACAGTATACAATGTGCACCAAGCAACCAACGTAACAACGTGCACAAGGACAACATATACAACTGTGCACCAGGACACATATACACACTGTGCACCAAGACAACAAGGCAACAGAACAGAGTCACCAGGACAAGGACAAGTATCAGACTGTGCACCAAGACAACATACAACCAGGCAAAGGACAACATAAAGACTATGCACCAAGGACAACAGGAAACATTCACACTGTGCACCAAGGAACAAACATGTCACCAGACACAAGACAAAGTATACAATGTGCACCAGGACAACAAGGACAACAGATACACTGTCACAAGACAACATATCAACTGTCACCAGACACAAGAAACAGTACAACTGTACACCAAGGACAACAAGGACAACAGTATACACACTGTGCAACAAGGACAACAGTATACAGATTGTGCACCAAGGACACAAGGACAACAGTATACAAGACTGTGACAACAAGGACAACAGTAACAGACTGTACACAAGGACAACAAGGACAACAGTATACAGACTGTGCACCAAGGACACAAGAAAACAGTAACAGAGCACCAAGGACACAAGGACAACAGTATACAGACTGTGCACCAAGGACACCAAGGACAACAGTATACAGACTGTGCACCAAGGACACAAGGACAACAGTATACAGACTGTGACAACCAACGGACTCAACCAAGGACAACAGTATACAGACTGTGCACAAGGACAACAAGGACAACAGTATACAGACTGTACACAAGGACAACAGGACACTATCAGACTGTGCACCAAGGACACAAGGACAACAGTATACAGACTGTGCACCAAGGACAACAAGGACAACAGTATACAGACTGTCACCAAGGACAACAAGGACAACAGTATACAGACTGTGCACCAAGGACAAACAGTATACAGACTGTGCACAAGGACAACAAGGACAACAGTATACAGACTGTGCACAAGGACAACAAGGACAACAGTATACAGACTGTGCACCAAGGACAACTAAGGACAAACAGTATATCAGACTGTGCACCAAGGACAACAAGGACAACAGTATACAGACTGTGCACAAGGCAACAGTTAGACTGAAACCAAGGACAACAGTATACAGACTGTGCACCAAGGACAACAAGGACACAGTATACAGACTGTACACAAGGACACAAGGACAACAGTATACAGACTGTGCACCAAGGACAACAAGGACAACAGTATACAGACTGTGCACCAAGGACACAAGGACAACAGTATACAGACTGTGCACCAAGGACAACAAGGACCAACATGTGAACACGTTAAGACTGTACACCAAGGACAACAAGGACAACAGTATACAGACTGTGCACCAAGGACACCAAGGACAACAGTATACAGACTGTGCACAAGGACACAAGGACAACAGTATACAGACTGTGCACCAAGGACACCAAGGCAACGTATACAGACTTGCACCAAGGACAACAGGACAACAGATACTAGACTTGCACCAAGGACACAAGGACAACAGTATACAGACTGTGCACCAAGGACAACAGTATACAGACTGATACACCAAGGACAACAGTATACAGATGTACACGGCACAAGGACAACAGTATACAGACGTAACCAAGGACACCAAGGACAACAGTATACAGACTGTGCACCAAGGACACAAGACAGTATACAGACTGTGCACCAAGGACAACAAGGCAACATATACAGACTGTGCACCAAGGACAACAAGGCACAATACAGACTGTGCACCAAGGACAACAGTATACAGACTGTCACCAAGGACAACAAGGACAACAGTATACAGACTGTGACACCAAGGACACCAAGGACAACAGTATACAGACTGTGCACAAGGACACCAAGGACAACAGTATACAGACTGTGCACCAAGGACACAAGGACAACAGTATACAGACTGTGCACCAAGGACACCAAGGACAACAGTATACAGACTGTGCACCAAGGACAACAAGGACAAACAGTTATACAGACTGTGCACCAAGGACAACAGCTATACAGACTGTGCACCAAGGACAACAGTATACAGACTGTGCACCAAGGACAACAGTATACAGACTGTGCAACAAGGACAACAGTATACAGACTGTCACAAGGCACCAAGGACAACAGTTATACAGACTGTGCACCAAGGACAACAAGGACAACACAGTATACAGACTGTGCACCAAGGACAACAAGGACAACAGTATACAGACTGTGCACCAAGGACAACAAGTTATACAGACTGTGCACCAAGGACAACAAGGACAACGTATACAGACTGTACACCAAGGACAACAAGGACAACAGTATACAGACTGTCAACAAGGACACCAAGGACAACAGTATACGGACTGTGCACCAAGGACAACAAGGACAACAGTATACAACTGTGCACAAGGACACCAAGGACAACTGTATACAGACTGTGCACCAAGGACAACAAGGACAACAGTATAAGACTGTGCACCAAGGACAACAAGGACAACAGTATACAGACTGTGCACCAAGGACAAAGTATACAGACTGAACACCAAGGA
>JAPXFY010000013.1:2133157-2143157 GCA_030674185.1 Monoplex corrugatus | reverse complement strand
CATGATGTCAGTGTGTCATACACACAGGGACAACACGTCACACATCTTGATGTCAGTGTGTCATACATACAGGGACAACACGTCACACATCATGATGTCAGTGTGTCATACATACAGGGACAACACGTCACGCATCGTGATGTCAGTGTGTCATACATACAGGGACAACACGTCACGCATCGTGATGTCAGTGTGTCATGCATACAGGGACAACACTTCACACATCATGATGTCAGTGTGTCATACATACAGGGACAACACGTCACACATCATGATGTCAGTGTGTCATACACACAGGGACAACACGTCACACATCATGATGTCAGTGTGTCATACATACAAGGACAACACGTCACACATCATGATGTCAGTGTGTCATACATACAGGGACAACACGTCACACATCATGATGTCAGTGTGTCATACACACAGGGACAACACGTCACACATTGTGATGTCAGTGTGTCATACACACAGGGACAACACGTCACGCATCGTGATGTCAGTGTGTCATACATACAGGACAACACGTCACACATCATGATGTCAGTGTGTCATACATACAGGGACAACACGTCACACATCATGATGTCAGTGTGTCATACACACAGGGACAACACGTCATGCATCGTGATGTCAGTGTGTCATACACACAGGGACAAACACGTGACACATCATGATGTCAGTGTGTCATACACACAGGGACAACACGTCACACATCGTGATGTCAGTGTGTCATACACACAGGGACAACACGTCACGCATCGTGATGTCAGTGTGTCATACACACAGGGACAACACGTCACACATCGTGATGTCAGTGTGTCATACATACAGGGACAACACGTCACACATCATGATGTCAGTGTGTCATACATACAGGGACAACACGTCACACATCGTGATGTCAGTGTGTCATACATACAGGGACAACACGTCACACATCATGATGGCAGTGTGTCATACATACAGGGACAACACGTCACACATCGTGATGTCAGTGTGTCATACATACAGGGACAACACGTCACACATCATGATGTCAGTGTGTCATACATACAGGGACAACACGTCACACATCGTGATGTCAGTGTGTCATACATACAGGGACAACACGTCACACATCGTGATGTCAGTGTGTTATACATACAGGGACAACACGTCACACATCATGATGTCAGTGTGTCATACATACAGGGACAACACGTCACACATCATGATGACAGTGTGTTATACACACAGGGACAACACATCACGCATCGTGATGTCAGTGTGTCATACACACAGGGACAACACGTCACACATCATTATGTCAGTGTGTCATACACACAGGGACAACACGTCACACATCATGATGTCAGTGTGTTATACACACAGGGACAACACGTCACGCATCGTGATGTCAGTGTGTCATACACACAGGGAGAACACGTCACGCATCGTGATGTCAGTGTGTCATACACACAGGGACAACACGTCACACATCATGATGTCAGTGTGTTATACATACAGGGACAACACGTCACACATCATGATGTCAGTGTGTTATACACACAGGGACAACACGTCACGCATCGTGATGTCAGTGTGTCATACACACAGGGACAACACGTCACACATCGTGATGTCAGTGTGTCATACATACAGGGACAACACGTCACACATCATGATGTCAGTGTGTTATACATACAGGGACAACACGTCACACATCATGATGTCAGTGTGTCATACATACAGGGACAACACGTCACACATCGTGATGTCAGTGTGTCATACATACAGGGACAACACGTCACACATCGTGATGTCAGTATGTCATACATACAGGGACAACACGTCACACATCATGATGACAGTGTGTTATACACACAGGGACAACACGTCACACATCGTGATGTCAGTGTGTCATACATACAGGGACAACACGTCACACATCGTGATGTCAGTATGTCATACATACAGGGACAACACGTCACACATCATGATGACAGTGTGTTATACACACAGGGACAACACGTCACACATCGTGATGTCAGTATGTCATACATACAGGGACAACACGTCACACATCATGATGTCAGTGTGTTATACATACAGGGACAACACGTCACACATCATGATGACAGTGTGTCATACATACAGGGACAACACGTCACACATCATGATGTCAGTGTGTCATACATACAGGGACAACACGTCACGCATCGTGATTTCTATGTATCTCCATCCAAACGAAGACCAAACCGAACAGAAAAGAGCAGAAACTGAAAGAAAATCAGAAAAGTTGTGTCCAGGACAGAATTAGAACATTTCAAAAATCACATCAAAAAGAAAAGTCAAAAAGGAAAGGAAGAAAACGGAAGAAAAAAAAAAAGAAAAAAAAAAAATTAAAAAAAAAGGGGGGGGGGAGGGGGGGAGGGGGAGAAATCAAGAAGAAAAAGAAAAGCCAAGGTAATTCAGCCAGTTTATCTCCCTTCTTATGTGAAAGAATTCTTTCAGAAAAAAACAAATTGTAGGCTACTTTTCGAAGTCACTGCGACACTACAGAAGCTAGGAGTTTTTGATCAGAGTTTGACGCGGAGTGAGAAAAATGGTAGAATGTGGTTTTTGCAGTTTTTGTTTGTTTGTGTGTTTCTTTGTTTTTTGTTTGTATCTTTTGTTTGTTTCTTTATTCTTTTGTCCGAATGTCCTTGACTTTGGCGCCATGACATCCAAACGTATGACATTTGTGACTTCTCAATGGTCTACAGCTGTTATCCAAATTTTATAAAAATTCCATCGGAAATATCTCCAGTAAATGGTGCTAGCGTTTTGTTGTTTTTTTTCGTCTCAAAGACACACACAAACACTCGGTCAGACAGGACAGAGAGACTGACAGACAGACAGACAGACAGAGAGGGAGAGGGGGAGAGAGAGAGAAAGAAAGAGAGAGAGAGAGAGGAGATGAAAAAGGAAAAGACAACCCCTGCGACTATTTATAAACCTCATCAACAGCATAATCAAGCCAGCATCAAAGTGACGCAGGTGGGAGAGGAACTCCAGAACAACATCCTTAGCTGATCCTGGCCACAATGGCCTCTGGGCCTCCAGGCCTCTCTGGGGATCCTTGTGGCCAGCCAGGTGACATGGGGCGGGAAGGGGAGGGGGATGGGGAGGGAGGACGGTGGGGACACAGGCGCCTGATGGATGCGGGCATGTGGAGCGCTAATTGATTGCCAGGAGATGTCTAGTTTCAGGCTGCTGTAAGATGACTTTGTTTTCTGGGGCTGAGGGCTTTCTGTCAGGTCCTACTGCTTCACTTTTCTTCTTCTCTTATCCTCCTGCTCCTGCTTTTTGTCTCTGTCTCTGTCTGTCTGTCTCTCTGTCTCTGGGTCTCTGTCCGTTTCTCTCTCTCTCTTTCTCTGTCTCCCTCTGTCTCTGTCTCTCTGTCTTTCTTTGTCTCTGTCTGTCTAGTCTTTCTCTGTCTGTCTCTCTGTCTCTTTCTCTGTTTCTCTGTCTCTCTCTGTGTCTCTGTCTGTCTGTTTGTCTGTCTTTCTCTTTCTCTCTGTATCTCTGTCTGTCTGACTGTCTAGTCTATTTGTCTGTCTGTCTCTGTCTCTCTCTGTTGTCTCTGTCTCTGTCTGTCTCTCTGTCTCTCTGTCTCTGTCTGTCTGTCTCTGTCTGTCTGTCTGTCTGTCTGTCTCCTTCTGATGGTGGTCCTGTGTGAGTTGAGTCCTTTCTATTCGTCTTACATCTTTTTGTCCTACCGGCGGGCGCTGTAGCTCAGTGGGTAAACGTCTGACTTCCATGGCAAGGTCCTGAGTTCGATCAGGCCAGACACATCTACCTGGTGGGCGAAAGGCGAAGACCTTTCTGATGTGCCAGGTTAATAAGTGGTTTTATTTTTTGTGTTGTTGCTTACTTTTTGTCTTTAGTGTTCTTCTTTTCCTCTGTCTTCTTCAAATCAATACATCTTGATCTGTGCCCAAAGCACGGCCATTCTGCCTTTCTGTGGGAGCACTGTCTGTTTAACTGATAGATTCCTGATAACATAAAAAAGGAAGCTGTAGTGTCTGGAGGTGTTGGTGATAGGTGATGGTATGATGTGTGAGGTGTTGGGTGATAGGTGACGGTATGATGTGTGAGGTGTTGGGTGATAGGTGACGGTATGATGTGTGAGGTGTTGGGTGATAGGTGATGGTATGATGTGTGAGGTGTTGGGTGATAGTGACGGTATGATGTGTGAGGTGTTGGGTGATAGATGACGGTATGATGTGTGAGGTGTTGGGTGATAGGTGACGGTATGATGTGTGAGTGTTGGTGATAGGTGACGGTATGATGTGTGAGGTGTTGGGTGATAGTGACGGTATGATCTGTGAGGTGTTGGGTGATAGTGATGGTATGATCTGTGAGGTGTTGGGTGATAGATGAGGTATGATCTGTGAGGTGTTGGGTGATAGTGACGGTATGATGTGTGAGGTGTTGGGTGATAGTGATGGTATGATCTGTGAGGGTTGTTGGGTGTAGAATGATGGTATGATGTGTGAGGTGTTGGGTGATAGATGACGGTATGATCTGTGAGGTGTTGGGTGATAGATGACGGTATGATGTGTGAGGTGTTGGGTGATAGATGACGGTATGATGTGTGAGGTGTTGGGTGATAGGTGACGGTATGATGTGTGAGGTGTTGGGTGATAGATGACGGTATGATCTGTGAGGTGTTGGGTGATAGGTGACGGTATGATCTGTGAGGTGTTGGGTGATAGATGACGGTATGATCTGTGAGTGTTGGTGATAGTGAGGTATGATTGTGAGGTGTTGGGTGATAGTGACGGTATGATTGTGAGGTGTTGGGTGATAGATGACGGTATGATTGTGAGGTGTTGGGTGATAGATGACGGTATGATGTGTGAGGTGTTGGGTGATAGATGACGGTATGATGTGTGAGGTGTGTGGGTGATAGGTGACGGTATGATGTGTGAGGTGTTGGGTGATAGGTGACGGTATGATCTGTGAGGTGTTGGGTGATAGGTGACGGTATGATGTGTGAGGTGTTGGGTGATAGATGACGGTATGATGTGTGAGGTGTTGGGTGATAGGTGACGGTATGATGTGTGAGGTGTTGGGTGATAGGTGACGGTATGATGTGTGAGGTGTTGGGTGATAGGTGACGGTATGATGTGTCAGGTGTTGGGTGATAGATGACGGTATGATGTGTCAGGTGTTGGGTGATAGGTGACGGTATGATCTGTGAGGTGTTGGGTGATAGATGACGGTATGATCTGTGAGGTGTTGGGTGATAGGTGACGGGTATGATCTGTGAGGTGTTGGGTGATAGGTGACGGTATGATGTGTGAGGTGTTGGGTGATAGGTACGGTATGATCTGTGAGGTGTTGGGTGATAGGTGACGGTATGATGTGTGAGGTGTTGGGTGATAGATGATGGTATGATGTGTGAGGTGTTGGGTGATAGATGACGGTATGATGTGTGAGGTGTTGGGTGATAGGTGACGGTATGATGTGTGAGGTGTTGGGTGATAGATGACGGTATGATCTGTGAGGTGTTGGTGATAGATGATGGTATGATGTGTGAGGTGTTGGGTGATAGATGATGGTATGATGTGTGAGGTGTTGGGTGATAGGTGACGGTATGATGTGTGAGGTGTTGGGTGATAGATGATGGTATGATCTGTGAGGTGTTGGGTGATAGATGATGGTATGATCTGTGAGGTGTTGGGTGATAGATGACGGTATGATCTGTGAGGTGTTGGGTGATAGATGACGGTATGATCTGTGAGGTGTTGGGTGATAGATGACGGTATGATCTGTGAGGTGTTGGGTGATAGGTGACGGTATGATCTGTGAGGTGTTGGGTGATAGATGATGGTATGATGTGTGAGGTGTTGGGTGATAGATGACGGTATGATCTGTGAGGTGTTGGGTGATAGATGACGGTATGATGTGTGAGGTGTTGGGTGATAGATGATGGTATGATGTGTGAGGTGTTGGGTGATAGATGATGGTATGATCTGTGAGGTGTTGGTGATAGGTTCAAAACAATGCTGCTAGGCTCATCTTCAGAAAATCTCGTTCCTCTCATGTCACTCCTCTTCTCAAATCTCTTCACTGGTTACCTGTTGAAAAGAGAATTCGCTACAAGATTGCTTTGTTATGTTTTAAGTCTCTCAACGGTCTTGCACCCCCTTACATCTCTGACCTCCTCCATCTGTACACCCCCTCTCGTCAACTTCGTTCCTCGGCTGATACTCGTACCTTCCGCATACCATTCTGTCGCACTAAAACTTATGGTCAACGCTCCTTTTCCTATCAGGCCCCTGTAATCTGGAATCAGCTCCCTGTCTCTGTTCGCCACTCTGCAACTCTCACTTCTTTCAAGTCCTCTCTGAAAACCCATCTCTTCCAGTCCCTCTCATGATACTTATAAAGACTCTACCACCTAACTTCCCCAAATCCCCCCTTGTTGTCTTTTGAGCCTTGAATGTCGGCTGGTGTGTGTGTGCGCGCGCGTGTGTGTGTGTGTGTGTGTGTGTGTGTGTGTGTTTTGGTTGTGTCTGCGTGATACCTGTAAGCGCTTAGGGCTCTTGTTTTCATCAGATTAGGCGCTATATAAATGCTCTTTATTATTATTATTATTTATAGGTGACGGTATGATGTGTGAGGTGTTGGTGATAGATGACGGTATGATCTGTGAGGTGTTGGGTGATAGATGATGGTATGATCTGTGAGGTGTTGGGTGATAGGTGACGGTATGATGTGTGAGGTGTTGGGTGATAGATGACGGTATGATCTGTGAGGTGTTGGGTGATAGATGATGGTATGATCTGTGAGGTGTTGGGTGATAGATGATGGTATGATCTGTGAGGTGTTGGGTGATAGATGATGGTATGATCTGTGAGGTGTTGGGTGATAGATGACGGTATGATCTGTGAGGTGTTGGGTGATAGATGATGGTATGATCTGTGAGGTGTTGGGTGATAGATGATGGTATGATCTGTGAGGTGTTGGGTGATAGATGATGGTATGATGTGTGAGGTGTTGGGTGATAGATGACAGTATGATGTGTGATGTGTTGGGTGATAGGTGACGGTATGATCTGTGAGGTGTTGGGTGATAGATGACGGTATGATCTGTGAGGTGTTGGGTGATAGATGACGGTATGATGTGTGAGGTGTTGGGTGATAGATGACGGTATGATGTGTGATGTGTTGGGTGATAGGTGACGGTATGATCTGTGAGGTGTTGGGTGATAGATGACGGTATGATCTGTGAGGTGTTGGGTGATAGATGACGGTATGATCTGTGAGGTGTTGGGTGATAGATGACGGTATGATCTGTGAGGTG
This sequence comes from Monoplex corrugatus, assembly GCA_030674185.1. Lineage (NCBI taxonomy): Eukaryota > Metazoa > Mollusca > Gastropoda > Littorinimorpha > Ranellidae > Monoplex > Monoplex corrugatus. Next base: position 2,135,816 of record JAPXFY010000013.1, on the reverse strand, counting down.
TTGGGTGATAGATGACGGTATGATCTGTGAGGTGTTGGGTGATAGATGACGGTATGATCTGTGAGGTGTTGGGTGATAGATGACGGTATGATCTGTGAGGTGTTGGGTGATAGGTGACGGTATGATGTGTGATGTGTTGGGTGATAGGTGACGGTATGATGTGTGATGTGTTGGGTGATAGATGACGGTATGATGTGTGAGGTGTTGGGTGATAGGTGACGGTATGATGTGTGAGGTGTTGGGTGATAGGTGACAGTATGATGTGTGAGGTGTTGGGTGACGGTATGATGTGTGAGGTGTTGGGTGATAGATGACGGTATGATGTGTGAGGTGTTGGGTGATAGGTGACGGTATGATGTGTGAGGTGTTGGGTGATAGGTGACGGTATGATGTGTGAGTGTTGGGTGATAGGTGACAGTATGATGTGTGATGTGTTGGGTGACGGTATGATGTGTGAGGTGTTGGGTGATAGATGACGGTATGATGTGTGAGGTGTTGGGTGATAGATGACAGTATGATCTGTGAGGTGTTGGGTGACGGTATGATGTGTGAGGTGTTGGGTGATAGATGACGGTATGATGTGTGAGGTGTTGGGTGATAGATGACGGTATGATGTGTGAGGTGTTGGGTGATAGATGACAGTATGATGTGTGAGGTGTTGGGTGATAGGTGACGGTATGATATGTGAGGTGTTGGGTGATAGATGACGGTATGATGTGTGAGGTGTTGGGTGATAGATGACGGTATGATCTGTGAGGTGTTGGGTGATAGATGACGGTATGATCTGTGAGGTGTTGGGTGACGGTATGATGTGTGAGATGTTGGGTGATAGGTGACGGTATGATCTGTGAGGTGTTGGTGATAGATGACAGTATGATCTGTGAGGTGTGTGTGATAGGTGACGGTATGATCTGTGAGGTGTTGGGTGATAGATGACGGTATGATGTGTGAGGTGTTGGGTGATAGGTGATGGTATGATGTGTGAGGTGTTGGGTGATAGGTGACGGTATGATGTGTGAGGTGTTGGGTGATAGGTGATGGTATGATGTGTGAGGTGTTGGGTGATAGGTGATGGTATTATGTGTGAGGTGTTGGGTGATAGGTGACGGCATGATGTGTGAGGTGTTGGGTGACGGTATGGTGTGTGAGGTGTTGGGTGACGGTATGATGTGTGAGGTGTTGGTGATAGGTGACGGTATGATGTGTGAGGTGTTGGGTGATAGGTGACGGTATGATCTGTGAGCTGTTGGGTGATAGGTGACGGTATGATCTGTGAGGTGTTGGGTGATAGATGACGGTATTATCTGTGAGGTGTTGGGTGAGAGATGACGGTATTAGCTGTGAGGTGTTGGGTGATAGGTGACGGTATGATCTGTGAGGTGTTGGGTGATAGGTGACGGTATTATCTGTGAGGTGTTGGGTGATAGGTGATGGTATTTGGAAACACTCCACATCACACATAATCAGTCCTTTGCAGTGGATCACAGAGAACTCAACCTGTTAGACGAGCTGACCACAGTCCACTATGTTGTTGTACAATCTGTCTTCGATGGTGTGTGCTAACTGATTGTTATCAAATGGGACAGAGAGAAGGGGGACGAGATAAAGAGACGCACGAAAGACAGACAGACAGAGCAACAACGAGAGAGAGAGAGTGGAGAGAGAGGGAGAGAGAGAGAGAAAGAGAAAGTGAGAGAGAGAAAGAGAGAGTGAGAGAGAGAAAGAGAGAGAGAGAAAGAGAGAGAGAAAGAGAGAGAGAGTGAGAGAGAGAGAAAGAGAGAGAGAGAGAAAGAGAGAGAGAGAGAGTGAGAGAGAGAAAGAGAGAGAGAGAGAGAGAGAGAGAGGGGTAAAATATGGAGACCTGATACTCTTAGCCCTCAATGAAGTTTATCTGTCCCATGTCAGCAGTCAGATAACAGGGCCAGGTTTCTCACGGCTTCACACACACACACACACACACACACACACCACACACACACACACACACACACACACACACACACACACACACACCCACACACACACACACACACACACAACACACACACAAAACACACACACACACAAACACACACAACAACACACACACACACACACACAACACAACACACACACACACACACACATACACACACAACACACACACACACACACACACACACACACACACACACACACACACACACACCACACACACACATCTCCACACAACCAACAAACACGAACACGATCAACAAGACATCAAGCAAAACAAATCCACTACAAAACGGACAATGACGACAGTCTGCAGCAAGACATTTCAAACAAACAAGCATAGCTACATCTGCCTCTAGACTCTTAGTACTGAATACTAATATCCCCACTTGGTTCTTTCTAGAATTTATCTTTCCCCATCTCTGTTCTTGCTTCGTTTTTTCTTTCCTTCACTTCTTTCTGCCTTGTTCCGTTGCTTTCTGTCATTTCTTCCTATCATTTTCTGCCTTGCTGGTCATTTCACCTGTTGAGGTCCATTCCCCATATTGTGTCTTACATACTTTCTCTTAGGATTGATAATTAGGTACATTAAGTGTATTTTTGGCTGTAGGGAAATGTGTTACGCGGAAGCAATTTTAGTTCATTTTGGCACGTTTTATATATGCTCTTACTTATGTTTTAATTT
>JAPXFY010000013.1:2120657-2128157 GCA_030674185.1 Monoplex corrugatus | reverse complement strand
ATATATATATATATACATACATATACACACACACATATATACACATATATACATATACATACATAGATACATACATACACACACATACACACACATACATCACACCCACTCATAAATTATACTATCTTACAACAACATGACTTAAACAGTACATATCATATACCTTAGAAATCATACAATAATCAACAGCATTAGCGCAAAGAATACAATCATTTAGACAGTGGGAATTTCAAATGCTTTCACAAACAGGTGGGTTTTGAGTTTTGCTTTAAAAGAAGCAAGTGTGCTTTCCCTTCTAAGGTCGATCGGCAGTGAATTCCAGAGGCGAGGTGCAAGATAATGAAAGGATCGGTATTAGCTAGCTGTATCGGTATTAGCCTTATCGGTATACCTAGCTGTTTGGGTATTAGTATTATCGGTATACCTAGCTGTATCAGTATTAGCCTTATCGGTATACCTAGCTGTATCGGTATTAGACTTATCGGTATACCTAGCTGTTTCGGTATTAGCCTTATCGGTATACCTAGCTGTATCGGTATTAGCCTTATCGGTATACCTAGCTGTATCGGTATTAGCCTTATCAGTATACCTAGCCGTTTGGGTATTAGTATTATCGGTATACCTAGCTGTATCAGTATTAGTCTTATTGGTATACCTAGCTGTATCAGCATTAGCCTTATTGGTATACCTAGCCATATCAGTATTAGCCTTATCGGTATACCTAGCCGTATCAGTATTAGTCTTATTGGTATACCTAGCTGTATTGGTATTAGACTTATTCGTATACCTAGCTGTATCGGTATTAGCATTATTGGTATACCTAGCTGTATCGGTATTAGACTTATCGGTATACCTAGCTGTATGGGTATTAGACATATCGGTATACCTAGCTGTATCAGTATTAGCCTTATTGGTATACCTAGCTGTATGGGTATTAGACTTACCAGTATACCTAGCTGTATCAGTATTAGCCTTATAGGTATACCTAGCTGTATCAGTATTAGACTTATCAGTATACCTAGTTGTGTCAGTATTAGACTTATAGGTATACCTAGCTGTATCAGTATTAGACTTATCAGTATACCTAGCTGTATCAGTATTAGACTTATTGGTATACCGAGCTGTATCAGTATTAGCCTTATTGGTGTACCTAGCTGTATCGGTATTAGACTTATCGGTATACCTAGTCATGTCAGTATTAGACTTATCGGTATACCTGGCCATATCAGTATTAGCCTTATTGGTATACCTAGCTGTATTGGTATTAGACTTATCAGTATACCTAGTCATGTCAGTATTAGACTTATCAGTATACCTGGCCATATCAGTATTAGCCTTATTGGTATACCTAGTCATATCAGCATTAGCCTTATTGGTATACCTAGCCATATCAGTATTAGCCTTATTGGTATACCTAACCATATCAGTATTAGCATTATTGGTATACCTTGCCATATCAGTATTAGCCTTATCGGTATACCTAGCCATATCAGTATTAGCCTTATCGGTATACCTGGCCATATCAGTATTAGCATTATTGGTATACCTGGCCATATCAGTATTAGCCTTATCAGTATACCTAGCCATATCAGTATTAGCCTTATTGGTATACCTAACCATATCAGTATTAGCATTATTGGTATACCTGGCCATATCAGTATTAGCCTTATCGGTATACCTAGCTATATCAGTATTAGCCTTATCGGTATACCTGGCCATATCAGTATTAGCCTTATTGGTATACCTGGCCATATCAGTATTAGCCTTATCGGTATACCTAGCTGTATTGGTATTAGACTTATCGGTATACCTAGTCATGTCAGTATTAGACTTATCGGTATACCTGGCCATATCAGTATTAGCCTTATTGGTATACCTAGTCATATCAGCATTAGCCTTATTGGTATACCTAGCCATATCAGTATTAGCCTTATCGGTATACCTGGCCATATCAGTATTAGCATTATTGGTATACCTGGTCATATCAGTATTAGCCTTATCGGTATACCTAACCATATCAGTATTAGCCTTATTGGTATACCTAGTCATATCAGCATAAGCCTTATTGGTTAAGGTTAAAGGTTAAAGGTCCCATGGTCAATATGGCCGTAGGGGCGGTGAACTGTTAAAGATTCACCGTGTCTAGGGCACGGTATTATGAAAGGCGGAGCCCATCCCTCTCCTTTCGCCGCCTATTTTTTAAACCTCCCCCGACCGAAGTCAGGTATCCATTCACTGCTGGGTGGACAGAGGGAGTTTTCAGGCCGGAAAAATCGAACCAGCGTTTAGCGGGTTCGAACCACCGACCTTCCGCACCGCAGACGAGCGCTCTAACCACTCGACTACAGGCCCCCTTATTGGTATACCTAGCCATATCAGTATTAGCCTTATTGGTATACCTAACCATATCAGTATTAGCATTATTGGTATACCTGGCCATATCAGTATTAGCATTATTGGTATACCTGGCCATATCAGTATTAGCCTTATCGGTATACCTAGCCATATCAGTATTAGCCTTATCGGTATACCTGGCCATATCAGTATTAGCCTTATCGGTATACCTGGCCGTATCAGTATTAGCCTTATCAGTATACCTAGTCATATCAGTATTAGCCTTATTGGTATACCTGGCCATATCAGTATTAGCCTTATTGGTATACCTAGTCGTATCAGTATTAGCCTTATTGGTATACCTGGCCATATCAGTATTAGCTTTATTGGTATACCTAACCATATCAGTATTAGCCTTATTGGTATACCTAGCCATATCAGTATTAGCCTTATTGGTATACCTAGCCATATCAGTATTAGCCTTATTGGTATACCTAGTCGTATCAGTATTAGCCTTATTGGTATACCTAGCCATATCAGCATTAGCCTTATCGGTATACCTAGCCATATCAGTATTAGCCTTATTGGTATACCTAGTCGTATCAGTATTAGCCTTATTGGTATACCTGGCCATATCAGTATTAGCCTTATTGGTATACCTAGCCATATCAGTATTAGCCTTATCAGTATACCTGGCCATATCAGTATTAGCCTTATTGGTATACCTAGCCATATCAGTATTAGCCTTATTGGTATACCTGGCCATATCAGTATTAGCCTTATTGGTATACCTAGCCATATCAGTATTAGCCTTATCAGTATACCTAGCCATATCAGTATTAGCCTTATTGGTATACCTAGTCGTATCAGTATTAGCCTTATTGGTATACCTGGCCATATCAGTATTAGCCTTATTGGTATACCTAGCCATATCAGTATTAGCCTTATCAGTATACCTGGCCATATCAGTATTAGCCTTATTGGTATACCTGGCCATATCATTATTAGCCTTATCAGTATACCTATCCATATCAGTATTAGCCTTATTTGTATACCTAGCCATATCAGTATTAGCCTTATGGTATACCTAGTTGTATCAGTATTAGCCTTATTGGTATACCTGGCCATATCAGTATTAGCCTTATTGGTATATCCAGCCGTATCAGTATTAGACTTATTGGTATACCTAGTCGTATCAATATTAGCCTTATTGGTATACCTGGCCATATCAGTATTGGCCTTATTGGTAGACCTAGTCGTATCAGTATTAGCCTTATTGGTATGCCTGGCCATATCAGTATTAGCCTTATTGGTATATCCAGCCGTATCGGTATTAGACTTATTGGTATATCTGGCCGTATCGATATTTGACTTACCGGTATGCCTAGCCGTATGGGTATTAGACTTATCGGTACACCTAGCCGTATGGGTATTTGACTTATCGGTACACCTAGCCATATGGGTATTAGACTTACCGGTATGCCTAGCCATATGGGTATTAGACTTATCGGTACACCTAGCCATATGGGTATTAGACTTATCGGTACACCTAGCCATATGGGTATTTGACTTACCGGTATGCCTAGCCATATGGTATTAGACTTATCGGTACACCTAGCCATATGGGTATTAGACTTATCGGTACACCTAGCCATATGGGTATTAGACTTATCGGTACACCTAGCCATATGGGTATTAGACTTATCGGTACACCTAGCCGTATGGGTACAAAAACAGGTGTTTTCCAGCCTAACAACTACTCCCCAGCAGGACTTAGCGTTGGCCTAGTGCATTACTGAAGCCACATGTGTGAATTCTTGACAAGAAGGGCTATGGAAGAGAGCACACACCGCATCTGTTGCGTGTATTTCATCACTGGCACCGGTGGTCAGCTAACGCGCATAGCCATGCAAAAAATGAATACATTCCACTTGATATTTCATGTATGATACATCACAAACTTACTCATATTGAACGAATTAAATAAAAGTCTTTAGTGCAAATTAGACTGAAATAGGACCGCCTATGGAAATGGTGAAATAGCAGCAAATAATTTGTTGGGGGTACAGAAAGATATATCACCGTCCACTGTAAAAGCAGAAGAAACCAAAAGTGTGTGGAGGTAGGGAGGCCAAACAGTAGCAAGGAATTTTCAAACAGTGAATTTCTAAGTTAATCGTGATCTTTTACTTTTCATGATGTAAACATTTATTATCTTCAGAAGCAATATGTTGTAACGTTCAGTTTTAGATTTCGTAAATATTGTTGTGTATGTTGTATACGTGATGAAACCGGGAAAATCCCCAGGACCAGACAACATTACTACAGAGATGATTGAAGCCCTGGAGGAATTTGGCATAGAAAAAATAACAGTCCTCCTAAATGAAATTTACGACACTGGAAAAATCCCAAAGATATGTCAAAATCAATTTTCATTGCACTTCCAAAGAAGACAGGGGCTATAGAATGCGAACTCCATCGCACAATCAGTCTGATGAGCCATGTAACAAAAATCCTGTTAAAAATAGTCATGATGAGGACAAGGAATAGAATCAAAAGGGAAATAGCAGAAGAACAGTCTGGATTTGTGGAAGGGAAAGGAACGAATTATTAATGCCATATGCATCCTAAGAACAATCATAGAGAGGTCAATTGAGATGAATAAGGATTTATATTTATGCTTTGTTGACTACACCAAGGCTTTCGATCGGGTAAGACATGATGAATTGATCAACCAACTCGAGAGACTCAATGTTGATGGAAAAGATCTACGAATAATCAGAAATATGTACTGGGAACAAACAGCTGCAATGAGAATAGAAAACAATGTAAGCTCTTTCCAAAATATCAAAAGAGGAGTCAGACAGGGTTGTGTTTTGTCACCAGATCTGTTTTCACTTTACAGTGAAAACATCATGAGAAACCTAGAAGACCCTGGAATAAAGGTTGGAGGGAAAATGATAAACAACATTCGATATGCAGATGACACCGTGCTAATTGCAGAAAATGAAAGAGACCTACAAAACCTTGTGAATATACTAGAAAAAGAAAGCAAAGGTTGGGGCTGGAACTAAACAGCAGGAAGACTGAAGTCATGGTGATCAGTAAAAAACATGAAATCCCCTCATGCAAAATAACAGCAAATGGCACAACCTTGACACAGGTTGAGAAATTCAAATACCTGGGAACGGTCATTTCATCAGACGGCAGATGCACATCAGAAATAGCTGGCAGAATCGGCCAAGCCAAAACAGCATTCAAGAAGATGACAAGCATTCTTACCAACAAATGCCTATCAATTAACATGAGGAAGAGAGTTCTTGAATGTTATATAGAACCAATACTGTTGTACGGATGCGAGGCGTGGACAGTCAACAAACAAAGCCAGAACAAGATTTAGGCAGCTGAGATGTGGTTTCTAATAAGAATGTTGAGGGTTCCATGGACAGCAAAGAAAACAAATGAAACAGTCTTGATGGAGGCAGACACAAGTAGATCACTCATAAGGAAGATTAGGAAAAGACAGGCAACATTTATAGGCCATTTTACGAGGAAGGGGGATTTGGAGCACCTGGTCACGGCGGGAAAGCTGGAGGGAAAGAGAGCACCGGGTAGACCCAGGGAGAAAATGCTGGACGGACTTGCAGAATGGCTGGGGACGGGGAGGGTGGGGGAGATGCTAGGGGCAACGAGAGATAGAGGCAGATGGAAGTCCATGATCGCCAACGCCATGCGGCAGGGCATTTGATGATGATGATGATGCTGTTTACAATGACATATACCAATAGGGCCAGGTGTACAGACCTATCGATAAGGCGTTAGTTAACAGGTGTGTCCAGGTATACCGACCAATTGATAAAGGCGTAAGTTAACAGGCATGTCCAGGCATACCGACCTATTGATAAAGGCGTTAGTTAACAGGTGTGTCCAGGTATCATAAGGTGTTAGTTAACAGGTGTGTCCAGCTATCATAAGGCGTTAGTTAACAGGTGTGTCCATATATCATAAGGTGTTAGTTAACAGGTGTGTCCATATATCATAATGCGTTAGTTAACAGGTGTGTCCATATATCATAAGGCGTTAGTTAACAGGTGTGTCCATATATCATAAGGCGTTAGTTAACAGGTGTGTCCATATATCATAAGCGTTAGTTAACAGGTGTGTCCATATATCATAAGCGTTAGTTAACAGGTGTGTCCATATATCATAAGGCGTTAGTTAACAGGTGTGTCCATATATCATAAGCGTTAGTTAACAGTGTGTCCATATATCATAAGCGTTAGTTAACAGGTTGTTCCATATATCATAAGGCGTTAGTTAACAGGTGTGTCCATATATCATAAGCGTTAGTTAACAGGTGTGTCCATATATCATAAGGCTAGTTAACAGGTGTGTCCATATCATAGCGTTAGTTAACAGGCGTGTCCATATATCATAAGGCGTTAGTTAACAGGTGTGTCCATATATCATAAGACGTTAGTTAACAGGTGTGTCCATATATCATAAGCGTTAGTTAACAGGTGTGTCCATATAATCATAAGGCGTTAGTTAACAGGTGTGTCCAGGTATCATAAGGGTTAGTTAACAGGTGTGTCCATATATCATAAGGCGTTAGTAACAGGGTGTCCATATATCATAAGGCGTTAGTTAACAGGTGTGTCCATATATCATAAGGCGTTAGTTAACAGGTGTGTCCATATCATAAGGGTTAGTTAACAGGTGTGTCCAGTATCATAAGGGTTAGTTAACAGTGTGTCCATATATCATAAGACGTTAGTTAACAGGTGTGTCCATATATCATAAGGCGTTAGTTAACAGGCGTGTCCAGGTATCATAAGGTGTTAGTTAACAGGTGTGTCCATATATCATAGGCGTTAGTTAACAGGGTGTCCATATATCATAAGGCGTTAGTTAACAGGGTGTCCAGGTATCATAAGCGTTAGTTAACAGGTGTCCATATATAGGCGTTAGTTAACAGGTTGTCAAGGTATCATAGGCTTAGTTAACAGGTGTATCCAGGTATAGCGACCAATAGATAAGGCGTTAGTTAACAAGCGTGTCCAGGTAAGCGACCATAGATAAGGCGTTAGTTAACAGTGTGTCCAGGTATCGACTAGATGGCGTTAGTTAACAAGCGTGTCCAGGTAGAGCGACCTATAGATAAGG
>JAPXFY010000013.1:2098157-2115657 GCA_030674185.1 Monoplex corrugatus | reverse complement strand
AGAGGAGAGAGAGAGGAGAGAGAGAGAGAGAGAGAAAGAGAAGAGAGACAGAGAGAGAGAGAGACAGAGAGAGAGGGGGGAAAGAGAGAGACAGAGAGAGGGAGCGAGAGAGAGACACACACACGCACACACACACACAGACACTAAAACACAGAGACAAAGACAGAGGGAGCGGAGGGGGAGAGAAGATAAGACAGACATAGAGACAAAGAGACAGGCAGACAAAGACATGAGACATACATGACACACAGAGAGAAAAAGGAAGAGAGAGAGACAGAGACAGAGACAGAGAGAGAGACAGACAGAGAGAGAGAGAGACAGAGAGAGAGAGACAGAGAGAGAGACAGAGAGACAGAGAGAGAGAGAGACAGAGACACAGAGAGACACAGAGAGAGAGAGACAGAGTTAGAGAGACAGAGAGAGACAGAGGGACAGAGAGACAGAGAGAGACAGAGAGACAGAAGAAGAGAAGAGAGAGAGAGAGAAGAGAGACAGAGACAGAGAGAGACAGAGAGAGAGACAGAGAGACAGAGAACAGAGAATAGAGAGAGACAGAGAGACATAGAGACAGACAGAGACAGAGAGACAGACAGAAAGAGAGAGAGAGAGAAGAGAGAGACAGAGAAGAGGACAGAGAGAGACAGAGAGAGAGAGAGGGAAGGATGAAAGAGGCAGAGGGTAAGAGCAAACACAGACTTGTTATATAAAAGGGATATGAACTGGAGACATATACATACATACACACAGACAGACCCACAGATAAAGAGACAATGGACAGACAGACAAACAAACTGAGGCTAAAGGAAACATAGTGACAGAAACGAACAGACAGACAGAGAGTGAATGTGACAGACAGAGAAAAACGAAGACAGAAACAGACTGAGATCTAGAAAAAGAGATACATAATTAATAATAATTACAATATTTACAATATTTATATAGCGCAAAATCTTGATAAAATCAAATCTAAGCGCCGCTACACTAACAGTCAACCAGACAGAATAAAGAGATAACAAACAAACGAACGAACGAATGGTCGAATGAAAGAATGAACGAAGAAACAAAGGAATGAACGAAATATGGAAGGAATGAAGGAAGGAACGAAGAAACGAAAGAAGGAAGGAAGGAAGGAATGAAGGAAGGAACGAAGGAAGGAAGGAAGGAAGGAATGAAGGAAGGAACGAAGGAAGGAAGGAAGGAAGGAATGAAGGAAGGAACGAAGAAACGAAAGAAGGAAGGAAGGAAGGAAGGAATGAAGGAAGGAACGATGGAAGGAAGGAAGGAAGGAAGGAAGGAAGAAACGAAAGAAGGAAGGAAGGAAGGAAGAAACGAAAAGAAGGAAGGAAGGAAGGAAGGAAGGAAGAAACGAAAGAAGGAAGGAAGGAAGGAACGAACGAACGAACGAAAACGATTTAGTGAACACTGACCAAAGGCGGCAATTCAAAACACTCAGGGAGATGCGGAAGGGGTGTTGGAATTCATTTGGTGCAGACGTGTCTTTTCTTCACCTCAGTTCTACATACATGGAATAAATGAAGAGAAAGACGAATATCATCAAGTAATTACAATTATAATTACAATATCATGAAGTGTAATGCAACTTCATTTTCCAATGGTGTAGATATTTGAACATCGGCCATATCACATTTTCCAATGGTGTAGATATTTGAACATCGACCATATCACATTTTCCAATGGTGTAGATATTTGAACATCGACCATATCACATTTTCCAATGGTGTAGATATTTGAACATCGACCATATCACATTTTCCAATGGTGTAGATATTTGAACATCGGCCATATCACATTTTCCAATGGTGTAGATATTTGAACATCGACCATATCACATTTTCCAATGGTGTAGATATTTGACATCGCTTGAACTTCCGATACGAAAAGCATTTTTAAATGAAAGAAATAAGACATTTAAGTGGAGAAAAGAAGAGAAGGAGAGAGATGAGAGAGGTAGGAGAGAAGAGACAGTAGAGAGAAAGAGTGAGGAGAGAAGAAGAAAGGAGAGGAGGAGAGAGGAAGAGGAAAGAGAGAGAGAGAGAGAGAGAGGAGAGAGAAGAGAGAGGGAGGGAGAGGGAGGAGAGAGATGAAAAGAGAGAGAGAGAAGAGAGGAGAGAGAGAGAGAGAGAAAAGAAAGAGAGAGAGATGACACTGAATGAGACATGAACTGACACTGACACTGACACTGACACTGACACATGGTGTTATTGTGAAAGCCACCGACCCATACACAAACCAGGGATTGTGAGAAGGGGGTTACATTGTCAACATACATATTGCATACTTTTCATTCGTCATCCGTTTTGTAGTAGCAATGTACAGACATTTTCAGACTGTTACCTCTTCTCGAAGCTTTAAAGCATAAAAACATAAACACCGCCAATTTTCTGGAATGTTCTGAATTGTTACAATTTAGGTCCATACTCCATGAGGGATCAGTGATATTTCCAGTGATTCCTTGTAAATGCTTATTTCTGATGTCTTTATAGACCGGACAATCAAACAGAAAGTGGGATTCATTCTCTGAAATATTGGGACAAAAGGGGCAAAATTTTATGGCATAGTTTTCTGTTAAATATCGATTGTTTACACCCAACTCGTTTACACCTAATCTGAATCTGATTAGGCAATCATTGAATTTCTTGATAGTTACGTTATTGATATCTTTTTTGGTTCGTGGAGTAATTTAAATTAGCGATAGGAAGAGTATCCATCGCTATTCAGTATTTTACAGTTCCAATCTTCTTTAAATCGCCTATCAGTTTTTGCTTAAAAGAAGCCAAGAAATTTGACTCGTTAGTCACGCCATTTATCCATTATTCTTGAAATCCGTACTCTTCTAGTCGCAGAGACACCATCACCACCACCACCAATCGCAACAACACATCAGCATAATCTCTATCGCCACCTACACCACAACCATCAAGAACACAGACAACAACAACCACAGCCATCAAGAACACAGACAACAACAACCACACCCATCAAGAACACAGACAACAACAACCACACCCATCAAGAACACAGACAACAACAACCACAGCCATCAAGAACACAGACAACAACAACCACAGCCATCAAGAACACAGACAACAACAACCACAGCCATCAAGAACACAGACAACAACAACCACAGCAGTAGCAGCAATACAAATACTAGCACAGTTACCACCTTCAACACGTGATCTATCATCACAAGAACAACATGTCCACCACCAACAACAAAGACAACGACACCAACAATAACTCTGGTCACAGTTACCACCTTCAACATGTGATCTATCATCACAAGAACAACATGTCCATCACCAACAACAACAAAGACAACGACACCAACAATAACTCTGGTCACAGTTACCACCTTCAACATGTGATCTATCATCACAAGAACAACATGTCCACCAACAACAACAACAAAGACAACGACACCAACAATAACTTGGTCACAGTTACCACCTTCAACACGTGATCTATCATCACAAGAACAACATGTCCACCACCAACAACAACAAAGACAACGACACCAACAATAACTCTGGTCACAGTTACCACCTTCAACACGGGATCTATCATCACAAGAACAACATGTCCACCAACAACAACAACAACAAAGACAACGACACCAACAATAACTCTGGTCACAGTTACCACCTTCAACACGTGATCTATCATCACAAGAACAACATGTCCACCACCAACAACAAAGAAACGACACCAACAATAACTCTGGTCACAGTTACCACCTTCAACACGGGATCTATCATCACAAGAACAACATGTCCACCAACAACAACAACAACAAAGACAACGACACCAACAATAACTCTGGTCACAGTTACCACCTTCAACACGTGATCTATCATCACAAGAACAACATGTCCACCACCAACAACAAAGACAACGACACCAACAATAACTCTGGTCACAGTTACCACCTTCAACATGGGATCTATCATCACAAGAACAACATGTCCACCACCAACAACAAAGACAACGACACCAACAATAACTCTGGTCACAGTTACCACCTTCAACACGGGATCTATCATCACAAGAACAACATGTCCACCACCAACAACAAAGAAACGACACCAACAATAACTCTGGTCACAGTTACCACCTTCAACATGGGATCTATCATCACAAGAACAACATGTCCACCACCAACAACAAAGAAAACGACACCAACAATAACTCTGGTCACAGTTACCACCTTCAACACGGGATCTATCATCACAAGAACAACATGTCCACCACCAACAACAAAGAAACGACACCAACAATAACTCTGGTCACAGTTACCACCTTCAACACGGGATCTATCATCACAAGAACAACATGTCCACCACCAACAACAAAGAAACGACACCAACAATAACTCTGGTCACAGTTACCACCTTCAACATGGTGATCTATCATCACAAGAACAACATGTCCACCACCAACAACAAAGAAACGACACCAACAATAACTCTGGTCACAGTTACCACCTTCAACATGTGATCTATCATCACAAGAACAACATGTCCACCACCAACAACAAAGAAACGACACCAACAATAACTCTGGTCACAGTTACCACCTTCAACATGTGATCTATCATCACAAGAACAACATGTCCACCACCAACAACAAAGACAACGACACCAACAATAACTCTGGTCACAGTTACCACCTTCAACACGTGATCTATCATCACAAGAACAACATGTCCACCACCAACAACACAAGACAACGACACCAACAATAACTCTGGTCACGTTACCACCTTCAACACGGATCTATCATCACAAGAACAACATGTCCACCACCAAACAAACAAAGACAACGACACCAACAATAATCTGGTCACTGTTACCACCTTCAACACGGGATCTATCATCACAAGAACAACATGTCCACACCACAACAACACAAAGACAACGACACCAACAATAATCTGGTCACAGTTACCACCTTCAACAGCGGATCTATCATCACAAGAACAACATGTCCACCACAACAACAACAAAAGACAACGACACCAACAATAATCTGGTCACTGTTACCACCTTCAACACGGATCTATCATCACAAGAACAACATGTCCACCACCACAACAACAAAGACAACGACACCAACAATAATCTGGTCACAGTTAAAACGTGATTATATGAAAATCCACCAACAAAACAAAAAAAAACGAACCACATATTCTGTCCATGGAAGATCTGAGTAAATAAATCCCATAAACAGAAAGTCAACCTCCATGCTCTTCATCGAGTCACGGAAATAAGTCACAGTAACAGAAGTCACGGGGGGGGGTCATAGAAAACAGTCACGGAAAATAGTCACAGTAACAGAAGTCACGGGGGGGGTCATAGAAAACAGTCACGGAAATATAGTCACAGTAACAGAAGTCACGGGGGGGGGGGGTCATAGAAAACAGTCACGGAAATATAGTCACAGTAACAGAAGTCACGGGGGGGGGGGGGGGTCATAGAAAACAGTCACGGAAATATAGTCACAGTAACAGAAGTCACGGGGGGGGGGGGGGGTCATAGAAAACAGTCACGGAAATATAGTCACAGTAACAGAAGTCACGGGGGGGGGGGTTGGTGTCAGCGTAGTAGGGGGGGGGGGGTCATAAAACAGTCACGGAAATATAGTCACAGTAACAGAAGTCACGGGGGGGGGGGGGGAGGGTCATAGAAAACAGTCACGGAAATAAAGTCACAGTAACAGAAGTCACGGGGGGGGGGGGGGGATATAGAAAACAGTCACGGAAATATAGTCACAGTAACAGAAGTCACGGGGTGGGGGGGGGGGGGGTCATAGAAAACAGTCACGGAAATATAGTCACAGTAACAGAAGTCACGGGGGGGGGGGGGGGTCATAGAAAACAGTCACGGAAATATAGTCACAGTAACAGAAGTCACGGGGAGGGGGGGGGGTCATAGAAAACAGTCACGGAAATATAGTCACAGTAACAGAAGTCACGGGGAGGGGGGGGGGTCATAGAAAACAGTCACGGAAATAAAGTCACAGTAACAGAAGTCACGGGTGGGGGGGGGGGGTCATAGAAAACAGTCACGGAAATATAGTCGCAGTAACAGAAGTCACGGGGGGGGGGGGGGTCATAGAAAACAGTCACGGAAATATAGTCACAGTAACAGAAGTCACGGGGGGGGGGGGGTCATAGAAAACAGTCACGGAAATATAGTCACAGTAACAGAAGTCACGGGGGGGGGGGGTCATAGAAAACAGTCACGGAAATATAGTCACAGTAACAGAAGTCACGGGGGGGGGGGGTCATAGAAAACAGTCACGGAAATATAGTCACAGTAACAGAAGTCACGGGGGGGGGGGGGGATATAGAAAACAGTCACGGAAATATAGTCACAGTAACAGAAGTCACGGGGGGGGGGGGGGGTGTCATAGAAAACAGTCACGGAAATATAGACACAGTAACAGAAGTCACGGGGGGGGGGGGGGGGTTCATAGAAAACAGTCACGGAAATATAGTCACAGTAACAGAAGTCACGGGAAAAAAAGTCAGGAAAAAAATTACGGAAATAAAGTCACAGAAACATAAGTCATGGGAAAAAAGTCACAGAAAAAAGTCACGGAAATAAAGTCACAGAAACATGTCATGGGAAAAAGTCTCAGAAAAAAGTCATGGAAATAAAGTCACAGAAACATAAGTCATGGGAAAAAAGTCACAGAAAAAAGTTACGGAAATAAAGCCATATATTTATAATATATATAATAATTACAATATTTATATACCGCAAAATCTTGATAAAATCAAATCTAAGCGCTGAAACACACACACACACGAACGCACACACACGCACCCACGCACACACACACACACACACACACACACACAGACACACACACACACACCACACACACACACACACACACACACACACACACACACACACACACACACACACACACACACACACACACGGCTATAAATGGGGAGAAAGAATAAAAACAATGGAAAATTATAGAGAGCATATTATTTGGGCACTCTGTTTCTCGATGAATGATACACTCTCGTCCATCTCCACTACAGTGTCTTTCGTGGTCTTACTTCACTCCCCTCTAAGTGCAGTTGTTGATAATACATGGGTAAAACTCTCTGATGTCTTTGTGACTTCTCAGTTTGAACTGTGGTGTTTGAGTTTCTTAGGGCCAATCTACTGCGGAACACAGCTGAAGCTGAGCACTGGACTATTTTGATAGCATTAGTGTTAATGGCCATTACCGCCAGCTTCAGCACATTTCTTCTGTGACTGTATACCGTGACTATTTTTTCTGTGACTTTTTTCACTACAGTGTAAGTGTGTCAGGAAGCCCACAGATAAGGGAGGGGATGGGGATGGTTGTGGGGATAGGGGAAGGAGAGAAATACATTGCCTTTTTGTCTGGCTTCCTCTTTCCCTCACACCAATCAAACGGCCACCACAGCACACATCAAGAATCGAACTCGCTCCTCTGCCCTTTCACAAAGACGCCTGGGCCATTGGGACACAGACGTCGAAATTAACCTCAGTGTTCCCGTGAAGACGATGAAAAGAAACTGTTAAATTAACCCTTTGACTGCTGCAAGCTCTGTTAAATTAACCTCCGGCCTTTTGGGCAAGGGAGACAAGAGAGGAGAGGAAAGTAAAGGGACAGCACTGAGGTCTTGATCAGACCTAGAGTTAATGACTTGCTTGATCCCACTCTGGCTTTGGGTTGAGCAACCCTCTCCAGGGAACTCTGTCTGTGTAGAAGCAAAAGGAATCATATTCCATTTTGTCAGAATCGATATTTATTCCATTTTGCCACAAACCTTAAACTTGCTTCACTAACCTTTCCGCTTTCACTTTAATGTTCTGAGGATTTGTCTGGTCTGTGACTGCACAGCAGAAAAAGGGGGTAAGTCATGTAATGTTACATATGACTTGTACTCTTTACAAACCAGAGAGCAAATTCCCCTGGAGCTGTCCATGCCTACCCAAGAGACCTCCCCCAATATTGAACCTCAGACACTGACGTTTGATCTGAGGGCGGCATTTGACAGGTTTGCTGGATGCTCCACCACTTGTGATGCAAAAGAAAAGGCAGCAGGGTTTCTCGAACTCTGTGACTGCACGTGACCAGTACAAAGACGTTTTTGATTGGGGTCAGCTGTGTTTTGGGTAGGAAACAAGCTGGGGTGGAAACTTTCCATACACTGTGAAATACGAAGTATGGATATGTGTGTGTTGTTGGAAACTTTCCATGCACTGTGAAATGCAAAACACGGATGATATATATTGTTTATATATATTGTTGGCTTTATTGAGTTCCAGCAGTCGTACTGGCACAGTTGGTTAAAACATGTTGATGACGCAGGGGTCTGACGTTTAGGCAGGCTACATGTTGTTTCTTGGAATCATCTGTCTGTTTGTTTGATCTGCTATTTTCTCCCGCCAGACACTACGTTTGGGAAGTTGTCTACTACTGTTTGTGTGCTAAGTGTTGTTCAGCTAATCATTGTTTGTATTTTGTATATACTTGACAGAGGCCAATTGGCCGATAATTTGCGCCTGTCTTGTTTTCTTATGTCAAATACACGTTCTAATTCTATATTTTTTTGTTTTTTGGTTCGTGTTTGTTTCTGTATATGTTTGTTTCTTATAATAATAATAATAATAAAGAGCATTTATATAGCGCCTAATCTGATGAAAACAAGAGCCCTAAGCGCTTGCTGTTAAACTAATTAGCACATCATTTGACACGGCCTTATACTGACCATCAGATGTGTCGAGTTGATTCCCAGCCCGCAACATCAAAAACTGTTAGCTGTCCGTCTTAGTGTTTCCATCATTCTGACCGTGTCAGCTTAGTGTTCCATTGTTTCACCCCTTGTGTTACAAAAGAATTCCAGTGCATAGATTTTTGCACAGAAGAAGGGAGACAACTTGATCATAATTAGCAGATCTGGGTAGAACGCATATGGAATTGTGCGAGTCTGATGAATCCATTTTGAACAAAGTTTAATTCCAGTTCTAAATGAGTTCTAGATTTCTTGTTCGTCGGTAAAGATTGCTGTTGGGCATAGCATATCATCAAGTCACTTCTGGGTAATTCAGTTCAATTGATCAACAATCGATCTTCACATCAACTACACTTGTTGGGATTTAAATAAATGTACTTATCAGACATATTGACGGTATGAAGAGCCTGTAGTTTGTAAAGTGTGTTTCTTGGAAAAAGAAAGGAAAAACAGAAGGAAGAAAAATACAACAGCAAAAAAATGTATGGAGGACCAAAGAAGTAAATAAAGGGAAAGAAAATATTTATCTGTTGTTGTGTATCTGTTTATGTATCATTTATTCATTTATATATTTTATTCATTTATTTATGTATTCATTTATGTATTGTTTATCTATTTATCTGTTATTTATTTATTTGTTTATTTTCCCATTTGAGCAGCAAAACAGAAGAATACAAAGAACATTTTCTCATACTGAGGATACTAATTTTGATAAACCTTGCCCGTGGATGAAAGGGTAGGTGATATATTTGCACGATATCTGAAGTGTAATGCCCTGTAATGTTTATCAGCTCACTGGAAGGAAGGTGAAACCAGAACTCATGACTTGTTTACGGTTGTTATCTTTATAGAGAAGAATATTTTGCTTCAATTATGGAGCAGCTGACTTCCTAAATGAAAGGAGTTTATGCAGTCGACAGAGTGAGGCTGGCAGGGAAGTGACAGGACTGAGAGAAGCGTAGAGAGAGAGAGAGAGAGAGAGAGAGAGAGAGAGAGAGAGAGAGATAGAGAGAGAGAGAGAGACAGAGACAGAGACAGAGAGAGAGAGAGACAGAGAGAGAGACAGAGAGAGAGACAGAGACAGAGACAGAGACAGAGGCACAGAGTGACACAGAGAGACACAGAGAGACACAGAGAGAGAGAGAGAGAGAGACAGAGACAGAGACAGACAGAGACAGAGACGAGACAGAGAGTGACACAGAGAGACACAGAGTGACACAGAGAGACACAGAGAGAGAACTTTTTGTTTTCAATTAACATCAGCCTTAGGTCATAAATTCGAAACATTGCAATAAACACCATAGGATCAAACATAATTAACATATCAATAAAGTACAAAATGAAGTTACGTGCGAGTGCACACGCGCGCGTGCACACACACACACACACACACACACACACACACACACACACACACACACACACACACACACACGTGCGCAAACACACACACATATACAAAAAAAAACACACACAAAAAAAAACATACACACACACACATACACACACGCACGCAGACACAAACAAAGAAACAAACACACACACAGACACTACACACTCACACACACACATACACTCACACTACACACACATACACACACACACACACATACACACACACACACACACACACACACACACACGCGCGCGCGCGCGCGCGCGCACGCACTCACACACACACTCCTAAACCTCCACACCACACCTCATAGACATCTGTAGACCACCGCCTCCCCGTCCTCTTCAGGTAAAGCAGAAAGTCAGGTGTTATCAGCCCTTGAAAAGCAAACAAGGTGACAAGGGCAAAGTGTATCACCTCCTGCCTGCCCTCAGGTCCCTCCTTATCACTGCCCCACCCCACGCTCCCTCCCCAGGTCATAAAGACACTGACCCCTAACAGCCAGCGACACCTACAGTCCACAGGCAGGGGCAGATAAGTAGGTGCAGGGTTTCCAATTTGCCAAGGCGTATGGAGGGAGGGTGAAGGTAAGCGGCGCAGTTGTTAAAACACCATCTGGTCATGGTTAAGCTGCTTGGTGTGTATCGCTCAAACAGTTTTATCCACACAAATGGTCTTTGCTGACTGTCAAAAAGTTGTCAGAAGGAATAATGATTAAAGTTGTCAGAAGGAATAATAATTAAAATCGTCAGAGGGAATAATAATTAAAGTTGTCAAAAGGAATAATGATTAAAGTTGTCAGAAGGAATAATGATTAAAGTTGTCAGAAGGAATAATGATTAAAGTTGTCAGAAGGAATAATGATTAAAGTTGTCAAAAGGAATAATAATTAAAGTTGTCAAAAGGAATAATAATTAAAGTAGTCAGAAGGAATAATGATTAAAGTTGTCAGAAGGAATAATGATTAAAGTTGTCAGAAGGAATAATAATTAAAGTTGTCAAAAGGAATAATGATTAAAGTTGTCAGAAGGAATAATATTATAAGTTGTCAAAAGGAATAATAATTAAAGTTGTCAAAGGAATAATGATAAAGTTGTCAGAAGGAATAATAATTAAAGTTGTCAAAAGGAATAATAATTAAAGTTGTCAAAAGGAATAATAATTAAAGTTGTCAGAAGGAATAATGATTAAAGTTGTCAGAAGGAATAATAATTAAAGTTGTCAAAAGGAATAATAATTAAAGTTGTCAAAAGGAATAATAATTAAAGTTGTCAAAAGGAATAATAAAAGTTGTCAAAAGGAATAATAAATAAAGTTGTCAGAAGGAATAATAATTAAAGTTGTCAAAAGGAATAATAATTAAAGTTGTCAAAAGGAATAATAAAAGTTGTCAGAAGGAATAATAATTAAAGTTGTCAGAAGGAATAATAATTAAAGTTGTCAAAAGGAATAATAATAAAAATTGTCAGAATGAAGAAGATTTCAGATTCAAACATACATCAAGTTTTGTATCATAAACCTTAGATCACAGGAAAGTTACATTGTCAAAATCCTACATTGTGTTGTTTTGTCCCAGTGCACAAAATTCGTTGCAGTGAATGTAGTGTACAAAGTGTGTGTTTGTAGAGAAAATGTCAGGGGAGAAAACCCTTAACACACGACGTGAAGCATGTGATGATGATGGTGACGTGTTGCTTACCATCCAGGACTAGAACTGGATTAGGTCCCTTTCATAGCAGTAACAGGCAAATGTTACAAAATGTGTTCACCAATAGATAACGAAGTCATACACAGATAAATAGAACTAGTATATTTGAACATATAAAATAATCATTGACACTACATATACATTCAAGATTCTGGTTCAAAACTTTTTATTTGTCCAATGTAGCAAAGCGAGTTTGGTCTTCAAGCACGTTAATGTTATCTCATGTTACACACACATACTCACATGCACGCGCGCGGGCACATACACACACACACACACACACACACACACACACACACACACACACACACACACACACACAGAGCCACATACAGAGAGAGAGAGAGACAGAGAGACAGACAGACAGAGAAGATAGAGAGAGAGAGAGAGCAAAGAGAGAGAGAGAGAGAGAAGAAAGAGAGAGAGAGAAGGCACAGTCAGAGACAGATACAAACAGAGACAGACAGAAACAGACAATGAGAGAGAGAGAGAGAGACGTAGAGACAGTTAGAGAGACAGAGACAAACAGAGATAGAAAGAGAGGATAGAGTCAGAATGAGGGAGAAAACATAGACAGAGATACAGAGATATAGAGAAATAGAGTGAGAAAAGAGAAGAGAACAGAAAGACAGACAGAAACAGAGACAGAGAGACAGACAGAGAGTCAGAAATATTGATGCATGTGTATCAACCCTCGGAGGGAGAGAATGGCAGGTGAAACAAAGGCCATAATGGTCATAGTGGTTGGCCAGTAAACCTGACGAGGTCAAGAAGAACATAACACTACAGCAGACATTGTGGAACATGTGTCATGTCCACCATTCTATTGCAGTGAGAGACATATATCCCTTAAAGTCACTTCACGTACAGCTCTTGATGTCTGTGGGTTGAAAGGGGAGGGGGATAAAAGTTAAGGGAGAGGGGGGACTGAGGGTGCTGCCTTTGTCTTGTCAGTACCCGCTGATTAGGTGGGTCGGGCATGAAGGTTGTGGGGTGATTAGCAGAGGTCACGCTTCATTAGCAGGGTGGGGATGTTGTTTAGGGGGACGAGCGGGTGGGTGAGGGAGAGGGAGCGTGGTGTAGGTAAAGAGCTTGTTGTGTAGTTGTGATGGTGTAGGTAGAGAGCTTGTTGTGTAGTTGTGATGGTGTAGGTAGAGACATCTTGTTGTGTAGTTGTGATGGTGTAGGTAGAGAGCTTGTTGTGTAGTTGTGATGGTGTATGTAGAGAATCTTGTGTGTTGTATTGTGATGGTGTAGTTGTGATGGTGTTGTGATGTGTAGAGAATTTGTTGTGTTGTTGTGATGGTGTAGTGTGATGTTTTGTGATGGTGTAGTTGTGATGGTGTTGTTGTGATGGTGTAGTTGTGATGGTGTAGTTGTGATGGTGTAGTTGTTGTTGTGTAGTTGTGATGGTGTAGTTGTGATGGTGTTAGTTGTGATGGTGTGTGTGATGGTGTAGTTGTGATGTGTAGTTGTGATGTGTGTTGTGAGGTGTGTGTGATGGTGTAGTTGTGATGGTGTAGTTGTGATGGTGGTAGTTGTGATGGTGTAGTTGTGATTGGTGTTAGTTGTGATGGTGTAGTTGTGATGGTGTAGTTGTGATGGTTGTAGTTGTGATGGTGTAGTTGTGATGGTGTAGTTGTGATGGTGTAGTTGTGATGGTGTAGTTGTGATGGTGTGTTGTGAGGTGTGTTGTTGGTTGATGGTGTAGTTGTGATGGTGTAGTTGTGATGGTGTGAGTTGTTGATGGTGTAGTTGTGATGGTGTAGTTTGTGTATTGTGTGGTAGTTGTGATGGTGTAGTTGTGATGGTGTAGTTGTGATGGTGTAGTTGTGATGGTGTAGTTGTGATGGTTGTAGTTGTGATGGTGTGTTGTGATTGGTGTAGTTGTGATGGTGTTGTTGTGATGGTGTGTAGTTGTGATGGTGTAGTTGTGATGGTGTAGTTATGATGGTGTTGTTGTGATGATGTAGTTGTGATGGTGTTGTTGTGATGGTGTTGTTGTGATGGTGTTGTTGTGATGATGTAGTTGTGATGGTGTAGTTATGATGGTGTTGTTGTGATGGTGTTGTTGTGATGATGTAGTTGTGATGGTGTTGTTGTGATGGTGTAGTTATGATGGTGTTGTTGTGATGATGTAGCTGTGATGGTGTTGTTGTGATGGTGTAGTTATGATGGTGTTGTTGTGATGGTGTAGTTATGATGGTGTTGTTGTGATGGTGTTGTTGTGATGATGTAGTTGTGATGGTGTTGTTGTGATGATGTAGTTGTGATGGTGTTGTTGTGATGGTGTTGTTGTGATGGTGTAGTTATGATGGTGTAGTTGTGATGGTGTTGTTGTGATGATGTAGTTGTGATGGTGTTGTTGTGATGGTGTTGTTGTGATGATGTAGTTGTGATGGTGTTGTTGTGATGGGTGTAGTTGTGATGGTGTTGTTGTGATGGTGTAGTTATGATGGTGTTGTTGTGATGATGTAGTTGTGATGGTGTTGTTGTGATGGTGTTGTTGTGATGGTGTTGTTGTGATGGTGTAGTTGTGATGGTGTAGTCAGACAGAGCTGGTTGTGGAGTTGTGATGTAGGTAGAGAGAGGAAGACAGAGGCAGATCCAGGAGAGAGAGAGAGAGAGAGAGAGAGAGAGAGAGGGGAGAGAGAGAGAGAGAGAGAGAGAGACGTAGAGACAGTTAGAGAGACAGAGACAAACAGAGATAGAAAGAGAGGATAGAGTCAGAATGAGGGAGAAAACATAGACAGAGATACAGAGATATAGAGAAATAGAGTGAGAAAAGAGAAGAGAACAGAAAGACAGACAGAAACAGAGACAGAGAGACAGACAGAGAGTCAGAAATATTGATGCATGTGTATCAACCCTCGGAGGGAGAGAATGGCAGGTGAAACAAAGGCCATAATGGTCATAGTGGTTGGCCAGTAAACCTGACGAGGTCAAGAAGAACATAACACTACAGCAGGCATTGTGGAACATGTGTCATGTCCACCATTCTATTGCAGTGAGAGACATATATCCCTTAAAGTCACTTCACGTACAGCTCTTGATGTCTGTGGGTTGAAAGGGGAGGGGATAAAAGTTAAGGGAGAGGGGGGACTGAGGGTGCTGCCTTTGTCTTGTCAGTACCCGCTGATTAGGTGGGTCGGGCATGAAGGTTGTGGGGTGATTAGCAGAGGTCACGCTTCATTAGCAGGGTGGGGATGTTGTTTAGGGGGACGAGCGGGTGGGTGAGGGAGAGGGAGCGTGGTGTAGGTAGAGAGCTTGTTGTGTAGTTGTGAAGGTGTAGGTAGAGAGCTTGTTGTGTAGTTGTGATGGTGTAGGTAGAGACATCTTGTTGTGTAGTTGTGATGGTGTAGGTAGAGAGCTTGTTGTGTAGTTGTGATGGTGTAGGTAGAGACAGCTGGTTGTGTAGTTGTGATGGTGTAGGTAGAGACAGCTTGTTGTGTTGTTGTGATGGTGTAGTTAGAGACAGCTTGTTGTGTAGTTGTGATGGTGTAGGTAGAGAGCTTGTTGTGTAGTTGTGATGGTGTAAGTAGAGACATCTTGTTGTGTAGTTGTGATGGTGTAGGTAGAGAGCTTGTTGTGTAGTTGTGATGGTGTAGGTAGAGACAGCTGGTTGTGTAGTTGTGATGGTGTAGGTAGAGAGCTTTTTGTGTAGTTGTGATGGTGTTGGTAGAGAGCTTTTTGTGTAGTTGTGATGGTGTAGTTGTGATGTGATGGTGTAGGTAGAGGTGTTGTTGTGATGGTGTGGTAAGATGTGTTGTTGGGTGATGAGTGGTTGTGATGATGTGGTTGTGGTGTTGTTATGTGATGGTGTAGTTGTGATGTGTAGTTGTGATGGTGATAGATTGTTGTGTAGTTGTGATGGTGTGTGAGATGTGTTGTGTAGTTGTGATGGTGTAGTTGATGGTGTGTTGTGATGTAGTAGAGTGTTGTGTGTTGTGATGGTGTAGGTGATGTTGTTGTTGATGGTGAGTTGTGTTGTGGTGTTGTTGTGTGAAGTGGTTGTGATGGTGTGTGTTGTGGATGGTGTTGTTGTGATGGTGTTGTTTGTTGATGGTGTAGTTGTGATGGTGTAGTAGTAGACAGATGTGAGTTGATGGAGTTGTGGTATGTAGGTAGAGTAGATGGAATGGGTAGTGCGATGGTAGATGGATGGAGTAGTGTGATGGTGAGTTGTGATGTGAGAAGAGTGATGGTAGTTGATGATGAGATTGTGATGGTGTA
This sequence comes from Monoplex corrugatus, assembly GCA_030674185.1. Taxonomy (NCBI): domain Eukaryota; kingdom Metazoa; phylum Mollusca; class Gastropoda; order Littorinimorpha; family Ranellidae; genus Monoplex; species Monoplex corrugatus. The sequence goes on along the minus strand of JAPXFY010000013.1, from coordinate 2,099,508 downwards.
GTTGTGATGGTGTTGTTGTGATGGTGTAGTTGTGATGGTGTAGTTGTGATGGTGTAGTAGAGACAGCTGGTTGTGTAGTTGTGATGGTGTAGTTGTGATGGTGTTGTTGTGATGTGTAGTTGTGATGGTGTTGTTGTGATGGTGTAGTTGTGATGGTGTAGTTGTGATGGTGTAGTTGTGATGGTGTGTGTTGGATGGTGTAGTTGTGATGGTGTAGTTGTGATGGTGTTGTTGTGATGGTGTAGTTGTGATGGTGTTAGTTGTGATGGTGTATGTTGTGATGGTTGTAGTTATGATGGTGTTGTTGTGATGTGTAGTTGTGATGGTGTGTGTGTGATGGTGTATGTTGTTGATGGTGTAGTTTGATGGTGTTGTTGTGATGTGTAGTTGTGATGGTGTTGTTGTGATGGTTGTATGTTATTGATGGTTGTTGTTGGTGATGTGATGTGTAGTTTGATGTGTTGTTGTGATGGTGTAGTTATGTGATGGTGTTGTTGTGATGGTGTAGTTGTGATGGTGTTGTTGTGATGGTGTTGTTGTGATGGTGTTGTTGTGATGGTGTTGTTGTGATGGTGTTGTTGTGATGTGTAGTTGTGATGTGTGTTGTGATGGTGTGTTGTGATGGTGTTGTTTGATGGTGTTGTTGTGATGGTGTTGTTGTGATGTGTAGTTGTGATGTGTGTTTGTTGTGATGGTGTTGTTGTGATGGTGTAGGTTTGTGATGGTGTTGTGTGTGATGGGTGTTGTTGTGATGATGTAGTTGTGATGGTGTTGTTTATGTGTAGTGTGATGGTGTTGTTGTGATGGTGTTGTTGTGATGGTGTTGTTGTGATGATGTGTGTGATGTGTGTTGTGATGGTGTAGTTGTGATGGTGTTGTTGTGATGATGTTGTTATGATGGTGTTGTTGTGATGGTGCTGTTGTGATGGTGTTGTTGTGATGGTGTAGTTGTGATGGTGTAGTCAGACAGAGCTGGTTGTGGAGTTGTGATGTAGGTAGAGAGAGGAAGACAGAGGCAGATCCAGAGAGAGAGAGAGAGAGAGAGAGAGAGAGAGAGAGAGAGAGAGAGGAGAGAGAGAGAGAGAGAGAGAATGAGAGAGAGAAAGAGAGAAAATCAACACAGACAGACATACAGACAGACAGACAGACAGTTAAACAGAAGAACAGAGAATGAAAACAGGGAGAAAGTGAAGGGAGAAGAGAGAGAGACAGATAGACGGAACATACAGAGAGAATAAGATCTACACTTAGACAAAGTCACATACACACACACTCCACACACGCATACACAGGCATAGGCACAGGCACAGACACACACGGACACACACACACACACACACCACACTACAGA
>JAPXFY010000013.1:2090657-2093157 GCA_030674185.1 Monoplex corrugatus | reverse complement strand
ACAAACACAGACACACACTCTCACACACACGCACACACATACATGTACATATACATAAAGGCACACACACAAACACACCTACATATGCACACACACGCACACACATACATACACAGACACACACAGTTAAACAACTCTGAATCCCCTTCAAATTACTCTTCACTTATTCAATCATTGCAAGACTCTGTTTCTGACATAAAAACCTGGATGGACGATAGTCGCCTCAAGCTAAACCAAGGAAAAACCGAAGCAATGCGCTTTTCTCCCAGTCCTGCTATCTCTTCTGACCTTCCCTCTAACATTCGTTTCGAAGATTCTATTGTTGATTTCTCTGAACAGTCACGCTATCTTGGATTCTTTTTTGATTCTCATCTAACTATGAAACATCAGATCATGAAAACGTGTCAGGCCGCATACATCCAACTCCGACAAATCAGTTCCATACGTCATTACCTCACATATGAAGCAACAAAAACACTTGTAACTGCTTGTATTCTGTCCAGATTAGATTATTGCAACTCCTTACTTCTCGGCTGTCCCAAGACTCTTCTCAAACCCCTTCAACAGGTTCAAAACTCTGCAGCCAAATTAATTTTCAAAGCTCGCAAATCACACCATTGCACACCTCTCTTTAAACAACTCCACTGGCTTCCGATCGAACAAAGAATTAAGTACAAATCTGCTTGTATTTCTTTTCATGTCATCTCGGGCACTGCTCCAGCGTATATATCTGATCTATTTCAAGTCTATGTTCCTTCTCGTTCTTTACGTTCCGCTTCTGACGACAGAATATTCCGTGTCCCCGGATTCAATAGAAAGCAACATGGTGGTCGTTCCTTCTCATACTCTGCTGCTGTTGAGTGGAATTCCCTGCCTCACTCTCTCCGCCACAGCCCCTCTCTCCCTTCCTTTAAGTCCAACCTGAAAACTCATTTATTCCGCCAGTACTTTTGAAACCTGAATTTTCTTGTTCTATTGTATGCGTGCGTGGGTGTGTGTGCGTGTGGGTGCGCGCGTGGGTGTTTGTGTGTGGGTGTGTTTGTGTGTGCGTGTGTGTGTCTGCATTCGTTGCTGCACACGCGTGCATGCCTGCATGTATGTGTTTATGTGTATTTCTTGTATTATGTATTTTGTTGAAAATGTGTTCTCCCCTCCCATTTCACCACTTTACTCCTCCTTTTCAAATTTGTGAAGCGCTTTGAGTCCATAGAAAGCGCTATAAAAATCTCCATACTTACTTACTTACTTACTTACACAGACACACACACAGACACACACATGCACACACACACACACACACACACACACACACACACACACACACACACACACACACACACACACACACACACACCAGCTCTAATCCACCCATTTTCAATCTCCTGCACAAAACCTATTACTGCCACTGTTACATGTTACAAAGTCTGAACCATATCAACTATACAACACAACCAGCTGACTACCTGGTAACCTGGTGAGCCCTGTACATAGACCCCACCCCAACAATACAACACAGGTATCCTGGTGAGCCCTGTATATAGACCCACCCCAACAATACAACACAGGTGTCCTGGTGAGCCCTGTACATAGACCCCACCCCAACAATACAACACAGGTATCCTGATGAGTCCTGTATATAGACCCCACCCCAACAATACAACACAGGTGTCCTGGTGAGCCCTGTATATAGACCCCACCCCAACAATACAACACAGGTGTCCTGGTGAGCCCTGTATATAGACCCCACCCCAACAATACAACACAGGTACCCTGGTGAGCCCTGTACATAGACCCCACCCCAACAATACAACACAGGTACCCTGGTGAGCCCTGTGCATAGACCCCCAACAACACAACACAGGTGTCCTGGTGAGCCCTGTATATAGACCCCACCCCAACAACACAACACAGGTACCCTGGTGAGCCCTGTACATAGACCCCCAACAACACAACACAGGTGTCCTGGTGAGCCCTGTATATGGACCCCACCCCAACAACACAACACAGGTGTCCTGGTGAGCCCTGTACATAGACCCCGCCCCAACAACACAACACAGGTACCCTGGTGAGCCCTGTACATAGACCCCACCCCAACAACACAACACAGGTACCCTGGTGAGCCCTGTACATAGACCCCACCCCAACAACACAACACAGGTACCCTGGTGAGTCCTGTACATAGACCCCACCCCAACAACACAACACAGGTACCCTGGTGAGTCCTGTACATAGACCCCACCCCAACAACACAACACAGGTACCCTGATGAGCCCTGTACATAGACCCCACCTCTCAACAACATCCTTGCTCTGCTAATCAAACGTGACTTCTGCTAATCGTCCCACAACCTTCACACCTGACCCACCTAATCAGCAGGTACAGAACAGACAATTCTACCCTCCCCCTAACCCTCAACCCCAACCGAGTCCTCAGACATCTAGAGCTGTCTTTGTGATTTAAATAGTTGCTATCTATAACTGAACAAAAACTGTTAAGATAG
>JAPXFY010000013.1:2063157-2085657 GCA_030674185.1 Monoplex corrugatus | reverse complement strand
ACAGGAATATATGCCAGTATCCCTAGCAGTGTTCGCAAAGCTCTGAAATTCAAAACATGAGCTCTCAATGCATATTAAACAATTTTGTCTATGATTACGAAAACTGGAAATTTTGAATGCAAGACCAACAACACACATCATTCCATGCATCGTATTTCACAGGGCACGGAAGGTTTCCGCCCTACATTGTCTCCTACCCAAAGCACAGTTGACCCCAATACAAAAGGTCTGTGGACTTGTCAAGTTCAATCACAGAGTGCCACAAACCCTGCCCTTTTTCTTCTCTCTGCTTCACAGTTGGAGCATCCAGGAAACCTGTCACATGCTTTCACAAGGTTCTGACCCAGAGTGTGAGGTCCAATACCGAGGTGATCTGGGGGGATGGGGGGTGGGGGGGAGGCAGGCGCAAACAACTCCAGGGAATTTTGCTCTTGAAAGAAGAGCACAAATTGTCTACCAGGACTTGCCCTCTTTTCCCACCGCACCACCACCATCACACAAACCTTCACAGCCTTGAAGTGACACGACAGACAAGTTAGCGAAATGAGTTTGAAGATTTGTGGCATAAAGGAACAAGTATCGTTCCAATAAAACGTAGCATAATCCTTTTTGGTTCTGCGCAGACAGAGTTCCCTGGAGAGGGTTGCTCAACCCAAAGCCAGAGTGGGATCAAGCAAGTCATTAACTCTAGGTCTGATCAAGACCTCAGTGCTGTCCCTTTACTTTCCTCTCCTCTCTTGTCTCCCTTGCCCAGAAGGCTGGAGGTTAATTTAACGGAGCTAGCTGCAGTCAAAGGGTTAATTTAACAGTTTCTTTTCATCGTCTTCTCGGTAACACTGAGGTTAATTTCGAAGTCTGCGTCCCAATGGCCCAGGCGTCTTTGTGAAAGGGCAGAGGACCAAGGTTCGATTCCTGACATAGGCTGTGGTGGTGGTGTGATTGGCGTGAAGGGTGAAGAAGCCAAACAAGATGATCATGTGTTTTTCTCCCCTTCCTCCTCCTCCCTCCCCCTCCCTCCCCCTCCCCTCCCCCTCCCTCTTGTCTGCAGGTTTTCTGACACGTTGCACCGTGAGATGTAGGATGGGGGAGGTGGGAAATCCTTATGTCTGATAATGTGCACTTTTTCTTTGTTTGTTTGATTGTTTTTGGTTAGTTGGTTAGTTACTTACTTACTTACTTACTTACTTAGTTACTTAGTTACTTAGTTACTTAGTTACTTAGTTAGTTAGTTACTTAGTTACTTAGTTACTTAGTTACTTAGTTTTGTTTTTGTTTGTCTTCGTTTCCTGCAGTCATGACAATTATCAGATTCGTTGTTATTGCCGTCATTATTGTTTGTTGTGGTAAGGCGGCTGCTGTGATGATGGTTGTTGTGATGAAGATTGTGATATTACTGTTTTTTACTATCACCAGTACTGTTGTTGTTTTTCTTGTTGTTGTTGTTATATTGTTGTTATGTTGTTGTTGTTCATGATGATGATAACGATGACGATGACAACAACGAAGATGATGAGGATGAGGATGGTGGTGATTATGATGATAGATGATGATATGTTTATGATGATTAGGATGATGATGATGGTGGTGGTTGTGGTTGTGGTGGTGATGGCAGTGGTGTTAAAGACAAAAGCATTGCACAAGATAAATAGTACATTAGAATATAAATTTCTTTTGAATATACAAGATTGTTACTGTCTCGATTATGTGCTGAGGAAAGCAGTGGATAAGAACAAAACACTCGGCTTTACCCTCACAGAACAGAAGAGCAGACGCTACCCTGCGGTAAAGATAACAGATGCGGATTACGCTGATGACCTGGCTGTTCTCGCAGACCTCCTAAAGGATGCAACATCTCTCCTTCACAATGTCGAAAGAACAGCAATTGAGATCGGGCTCCACCTCAGTGCGAACAAAGCAGAGTTCATCTGTCTGAACCAAGATGCATCAGAAGGCATGAGAAGTCTCAATGGAGATACAATCAAACAAGTTCAAGACTTTAAATACCTGGGCAGCTACATTGACTCCACAGAACGAGACGTCAACACCAGACTCGGAAATGCCTGGGGCGTTCTAAATCAACTGGACAAAATCTGGAAATCCAATCTGCCAGACAACCTGAAAATGAACTTTTCCGAGCAGCAGTGGAGTCCGTTCTTACATATGGCTCAATCTCTTAGACCCTAACAACGACATTGGAGAAGAAGATTGATGGAGCATATACAAGAATGCTGCGTGCAGCCCTGAACAAATCCTGGAGAGAACATCCAACTAACAAAGAGTTATATGGTAAGATCCCACCAATCAGTGAATCAATACGTCAACAAAGACTGCGCTTCGCGGGACACTGCTGGCGTAGCAAAGAAGAACTGGTGGGGGATGTTCTACTATGGAGACCCAGCCATGGCAAACAAAGACCAGGACGTCCAAAGAAGACCTTCATCGACCAACTGATGGATGATACAGGCTGTCAGTATGATGAACTACCTACTGCAATGTCTGACAGAAGGATGGAAGAAACATGTCATGGATAGCCAGCAAGCTGGACATGATGATGATGATGATGATGTTACACACAGTCGGACATGATGATGATGATGTTACACACAGTCGGACATGATGATGATGATGAGTTACACACAGTCGGACATGATGATGATGATGTTACACACAGTCGGACATGATGATGATGATGTTACACACAGTCGGACATGATGATGATGATGTTACACAAGTCGGACATGATGATGATGATGTTACACACAGTCGGACATGATGATGATGATGATGATGTTACACACAGTCGGACATGATGATGATGATGATAGTTACACACAGTCGGACATGATGATGATGATGATGTTACACACAGTCGGACAATGATGATGATGATGATGATGTTACACACAGTCGGACATGATGATGATGATGATGATGTTACACACAGTCGGACATGATGATGATGTATGTTACACACAGTCGGACATCATGATGATGATGATGATGATGTTACACACAGTCGGACGAATGATGATGATGATGTTACATACAGTCGGACATGATGATGATGATGATGATGTTACACACAGTCGGACATGATGATGATGATAATGTTACACACAGTCGGACATGATGATGATGATGATGTTACACACAGTCGGACATGATGATGATGATGATGATGTTACACACAGTCGGACATGATGATGATGATAATGTTACACACAGTCGGACATGATGATGATGATGATGTTACACACAGTCGGACATGATGATGATGATGATGTTACACACAGTCGGACATGATGATGATGATGATGTTACACACAGTCGGACATGATGATGATGATAATGTTACACACAGTCGGACATGATGATGATGATGATGTTACACACAGTCGGACATGATGATGATGATAATGTTACACACAGTCGGACATGATGATGATGATGATGTTACACACAGTCGGACATGATGATGATGATAATGTTACACACAGTCGGACATGATGATGATGATGATGTTACACACAGTCGGACATGATGATGATGATGATGATGATGTTACACACAGTCGGACATGATGATGATGGTGATGTTACACACAGTCGGACATGATGATGATGATGATGATGATGATGTTACACACAGTCGGACATGATGATGATGATGATGATGTTACACACAGTCGGACATGATGATGATGGTGATGTTACACACAGTCGGACATGATGATGATGATGATGATGATGATGTTACACACAGTCGGACATGATGATGATGATGATGATGATGATGAGGTGATGATGATGATGATGTTACACACAGTCGGACATGATGATGATGATGTTACGCACAGTCGGACATGATGATGATGATGTTACACACAGTCGGACATGATGATGATGATGATGTTACACACATTCGGACATGATGATGATGATGATGTTATACACAGTCGGACATGATGATGATGATGTTACGCACAGTCGGACATGATGATGATGATGTTACACACAGTCGGACATGATGATGAATGTTACACACAGTCGGACATGATGATGATGTTACACACAGTCGGACATGATGATGATGATGATTTACACATAGTCGGACATGATGATGATGATGATGTTACACACAGTCGGACATGATGATGATGATGATGTTACACACAGTCGGACATGATGATGATGATGATGTTACACACAGTCGGACATGATGATGATGATGATGTTACACACAGTCGGACATGATGATGATGATGATGATGATGATGTTACACACAGTCGGGCATGATGATGATGTTACACACAGTCGGACATGATGATGATGATGATGTTACGTACAGTCTGACATGATGATGATGATGTTACACATAGTCGGACATGATGATGATGATGATGTTAGAAACAGTCGGACATGATGATGATGATGATGATGTTACGTACAGTCTGACATGATGATGATGATGATGATGTTACACATAGTCGGACATGATGATGATGATGATGATGTTACACACAGTCGGACATGATGATGATGATGATGATGATGTTACACACAGTCGGACATGATGATGATGATGTTACACACAGTCGGACATGATGATGATGATGATGTTACACACAGTCGGACATGATGATGATGTTACACACAGTCGGACATGATGATGATGATGTTACACACAGTCGGACATGATGATGATGTTACACACAGTCGGACATGATGATGATGTTACACACAGTCGGACATGATGATGATGATGATGTTACGTACAGTCTGACATGATGATGATGATGTTACACATAGTCGGACATGATGATGATGATGATGTTTACACACAGTCGGACATGATGATGATGATGATGATGTTACACACAGTCGGGCATGATGATGATGTTACACACAGTCGGACATGATGATGATGATGATGTTACGTACAGTCTGACATGATGATGATGATGTTACACACAGTCGGACATGATGATGATGATGATGATGTTACACACAGTCGGACATGATGATGATGATGATGATGATGTTACGTACAGTCTGACATGATGATGATGATGATGTTACACATAGTCGGACATGATGATGATGATGATGATGTTACACACAGTCGGACATGATGATGATGATGATGATGATGTTACACACAGTCGGACATGATGATGATGATGTTACACACAGTCGGACATGATGATGATGATGATGTTACACACAGTCGGACATGATGATGATGATGTTACACACAGTCGGACATGATGATGATGTTACACACAGTCGGACATGATGATGATGTTACACACAGTCGGACATGATGATGATGATGATGTTACGTACAGTCTGACATGATGATGATGATGTTACACATAGTCGGACATGATGATGATGATGATGTTACACACAGTCGGACATGATGATGATGATGATGATGATGATGTTACGTACAGTCTGACATGATGATGATGATGATGTTACACATAGTCGGACATGATGATGATGATGATGATGATGTTACACACAGTCGGACATGATGATGATGATGATGATGATGTTACACACAGTCGGACATGATGATGATGATGTTACACACAGTCGGACATGATGATGATGATGATGTTACACACAGTCGGACATGATGATGATGATGATGTTACACACAGTCGGACATGATGATGATGATGATGATGTTTACACACAGTCGGACATGATGATGATGATGATGTTACACACAGTCGGACATGATGATGATGATGATGTTACACACAGTCGGACATGATGATGATGATGATGTTACACACAGTCGGACATGATGATGATGATGATGTTACACACAGTCGGACATGATGATGATGATGATGATGATGATGTTACACACAGTCGGACATGATGATGATGATGATGTTACACACAGTCGGACATGATGATGATGATGATGTTACACACAGTCGGACATGATGATGATGATGATGATGTTACACACAGTCGGACATGATGATGATGTTACACACAGTCGGACATGATGATGATGATGTTACACACAGTCGGACATGATGATGATGTTACACACAGTCGGACATGTTGATGATGTTACACACATTCGGACATGATGATGATGATGTTACACACAGTCGGACATGATGATGATGATGTTACACACTGTCGGACATGATGATGATGATGTTACACACAGTCGGACATGATGATGATGTTACACACAGTCGGACATGATGATGATGATGATGATGTTACACACAGTCGGACATGATGATGATGTTACACACAGTCGGACATGATGATGATGTTACACACAGTCGGACATGATGATGATGATGATGATGTTACACACAGTCGGACATGATGATGATGATGTTACACACAGTCGGACATGATGATGATGATGATGTTACACACAGTCGGACATGATGATGATGTTACACACAGTCGGACATGATGATGATGTTACACACAGTCGGACATGATGATGATGATGATGATGATGTTACACACAGTCGGACATGATGATGATGATGATGTTACACACAGTCGGACATGATGATGATGATGATGATGATGATGATGATGATGATGTTACACACAGTCAATAAAACGTTGCTATCCATGATATCAAACTTTGCATGGATATTCCCAGCAGTTGTTTTATATACAAAAGAAATCTGATAAAAATGCAAAAATAATGCAATGATGATAATAATGATTTTAAAAAGATAATGACCAATTAAAAAGATAATGGCAATGAAAATAGCATTACGCTGATAATACTAATACTGATAATATCATTTATCTATCATTGTTTTTATCACATTCTTCTTCTTCTTCTTCTTCTTATTATTATTATTATTACTACCATTATTATTATTATTATTATTATTGTTACTATTATTGGTGATGATGATGGATGATGATATGATGAAAAAGATGATGATGATAATAACATGATGGAAATAATAATGACAGTAGTAACAATAGTAATAGTAATAATAATGATATTAATAATAACATGAATAATAATGTTAATAATAGTATAATAATATTATTATTATTACGCTAATAATACAGACAATAGCAATGCTAATGATACTAACTGGGTGTTGTTAGGAAATAAGACTTGCTGCCGAAAAAATGTATACTACTGAAGAACTGAAGTTTGAAAAACAAACTACTTTGTGAAAAAAAGAGAAGAAAGAGGCAGGCATTTATTCATCACAGAGGGAAGAAGGTTGTAAACAAAGGCATCAATAACTGTTTTTCAGGAACTCTGGAGGGTGTGCCGATGTATTTAATTCACGCACTCTGAATGGTATGGAAAAAAATCTAACTTCTTTGATACCCTCTTGTTAACCGCTGACTTCCCAGCTGTCACTGTTCACCTTATACTCTCCCCCCACCCCCACCCCCATACGCATACACAACTTCGCACCCAGACTCCCACTCCTGTACCCACCCTACACCGCCATCCGCAAAACCACAAACTTCCCACCACCACCCACCACCACCACCACCCTTCAAGTTCCCTCTTCCACCCCCCCCCCCCATCTCTACGGTTTGTGTTGATTGTGAGAAAAATGCCGGTGAAGTGACAATAGCTGGCGCATCTTGAGTGGTCTCCCCTTTCCATCTTTCCCACCATGCCCTCGCTTTGTTGTCGGTGTGTTTCCGTTTCCTGTTATTAACTTGGTCGTCTTAACTTCTTCTGCCTTTTGTTAGGGGTTGAGGTAAGGGGTGGTGGGGAGGGAGGGAGAGGGATGGAGAAGGAGGGAGGGTCATATCGCACCGCTATCTGCCGGACCATTTCACACCTGAACGGTAAGAGAGAGAGAGAGAGAGAGAGGAGAGAGAGAGAGAGAGAGAGAAGAGAGAGAGAGAGAGAGAGAGTGGCGGAAGGGAAGGGGCGAAGTGTCTGTGTGTGTGTGTGTGTGTGTGCGCGCGCGTGTGTGTGTGTGTGTGTGCGTGCGTGCGTGTGTGTGTGTGTGTGTGTGTGTGTGGTGTGAGGTAGAGAGAGAGAGAGAGACAGAGACAGAGAGAGAGACAGAAAGAGAGAAAAACAGAGAGAGACGGAGAGACAGAGACAGACAGCGTGTGTTTATTTGCTTGTGTAAGTGTGTGTGTGTGTGTGTGTGTGAGTGTGTGTGTGTGTGTGTGTGTGTGTGTGTGTGTGTGTGTGATTGTGTGTGTGTATATATGTGTATGTGTGTGTGTATGTGAGAGAGAAAGACAGACAGACAGACAGACAGGTAGATTTGTATTTGTTTTTTCTTTTAATCATAGTGGATGTGCCATGTGAAATTTGGGTTGTTCTCTTCGGGAAGAGGACGTCGCCACAGTACAGCACCACCCATTGTTTTGGTTCCTTTTCTGTATGCATGTATTCCTATTTATCCGTGAATGTTGAGTTTTGCTGCAGAATTTTGCCAGGGCATCACCCTTCTTGCCGTGGCATCTTTAACATGCTCTGAGAGAGAGAGAGAGAGAGAGAGAGGAGAGAGAGAGAGAGAGAGAGAGAGAGAGAGAGAAAAAACAGGCTCTGAAAAGACAAGTCAATTCGTAAAAGATGAAAAACACGAAATTAGAATCAGAACGCGTATTTAATACAACCAGACATGACAGGCACAAATTTTCGGCCAACTGGCCTTTGCCAAGCGTAAACATAAAATCACAAACAAACAAACAAACAACAAATGCAAAAATTAGGAGAAAAAGGCTAAAACTTCCCCTGCTGCCTCGTCCAAAAGGAAACAAAAAAGAAGAGAGAGAGAGAGAGAGAGAGAGAGAGAGAGAGAGAGAGAGAGAGAGAGAGAAAGAGAGAGAGAGAAAGGGGGGGGGGGGAGAGCTTAGAGCAGAAGACACAAAGAACTTTGACGCAATCAGACCGGAAGAATTAAACATAACCCAACATACAAACAAGACAAATAGGAAATATCGTAGGCCTGCACACAATGACTGATGCGTTATCGTGACACACTGAACACAGCCATGCACAACAAAGTCAGTCAGACTGAAAGCCACGACAGCTCTACGCCAAATGGGCCTTAACCCTTTGACTCCCGCACCCTGTTCACCAGCTTCCTGCATTGTCAACCATGCCAACAAAGCAAACACTTAATCCTTTGACTCCCTCACCCTATCCACCATCATCCAGCAGGAAGTTGGTGGATGGATAGAGTGAGGGAGTCAAAGGGTTAAGTTATTTGGCAATTGGTGAATAGATTGCAGAAGTCAAAGTGTTAATGCTGTTGACTGGTTCCATAGCATCAGCCGCTTGCTGTTTGTTTCCAAAGAATTGTTGCCATTCAGCATCTGACGTGGGACACGTAGCAAACATCCTGCGGTCGTTCTTGCTGTGATTGTTCCTCTTTGATGTGGCGCCACGGCAAAACATGTCTCTGTCAGTAAGTCAGGTGTCCTGAATTAGTAACTGATGCCTGTAATCTTGTAGGATTCTGCTTACAACTGCTTTATGGTGTGCTGTCTTGTTTCGTCGCTCACTCTCCTCTGTCTGTCTGTTTGACTGTTTGTCTGTCTGTCTGTCTGTCTGTCTGTGAGGTGGGAACATCTCCACCCTATACCCAGCAGCGGATGTGTCTAGGGTAATCAAACTCAAGACGACCCTATTGTAAGTCGGACGTTTACCCACTTAAATGCCGCTCCCGTTATGGTGGTTCCAGTGAATGGCTGCCTTGCTCCACTGTACGGCATCACCACCACTTTTAGCAGACACATCACTACTGACAGATGTAAACGTTTGTGTGAGAGGATTTCATTGCACTGGGACAGTTCCATATGCGCTGCTCAAACCTGGCAGTAATTTTTAGCGTACTCCTTAAGCCTGTGCAGAGCTCTGTGGGCTGGCAAAGCATCAAAATAGGGCTGGGGAGAGGGGGAGAGGGGGTGGAGCAGGAGGGAGAATGGGACCAAGGAAAAATGGAAACCACGCAATAAGCGGAGCATTAAGATGGCCACCAAACAGACCAGAGTTTATATAGCTGGCGGGGATTGAACTCAAGATGTCATTTGTTTACGGTAGCTCTTCAGTCCACGGCCCAACCTACACAGCAAACCAGTCTGCGTGACAAAAGATAAAAATGTGACCCAGTTATTGTTATTTTTATTGTTATTGTTATTGTCATTGTTGTCCAATGCTCAGTCGACTGCACAGAGCCATATCAGGGCTATAACCATGTCACAATGTACACAGCCATATCAGGGCTATAACCATGTCACAATGTACACAGCTATATCAGGGCTATAACCATCTCACAATGTACACAGCTATATCAGGGCTATAACCATGTCACAATGTACACCATACCTCACTGTACACAGATATATCAGGGCTATAACCATGTCACACCATACCTCACTGTACACAGCCATATCAGGGCTATAACCATGTCACACCATACCTCACTGTACACAGCCATATCAGGGCTATAACCATGTACACCATACTCACTGTACACAGCCATATCAGGGCTATAACCATGTCACACCATACCTCACTGTACACAGCCATATCAGGGCTATAACCATGTCACACCATACCTCACTGTACACAGCTATATCAGGGCTATAACCATGTCACACCATACCTCACTGTACACAGCTATATCAGGGCTATAACCATGTCACAATGTACACAGCTATATCAGGGCTATAACCATGTCACAATGTACACAGCTATATCAGGGCTATAACCATGTCACAATGTACACAGCTATATCAGGGCTATAACCATGTCACAATGTACACAGCTATATCAGGACTATAACCATGTCACAATGTACACAGCTATATCAGGGCTATAACCATGTCACAATGTACACAGCCATATCAGGGCTATAAACCATGTCACAATGTACACAGCTATATCAGGGCTATAACCATGTCACAACGTACACAGCTATATCAGGGCTATAACCATGTCACAATGTACACAGCTATATCAGGGCTATAACCATGTCATAATGTACACAGCTATATCAGGACTATAACCATGTCACAATGTACACAGCTATATCAGGACTATAACCATGTCACAATGTACACAGGTATATCAGGGCTATAACCATGTCACAATGTACACCATACCTCACTGTACACAGCTATATCAGGGCTATAACCATGTCACAATGTACACCATACCTCACTGTACACAGCTATATCGGGGCTATAACCATGTCACAATGTACACAGCCATATCAGGGCTATAACCATGTCACAATGTACACAGCCATATCAGGGCTATAACCATGTCACAATGTACACAGCCATATCAGGGCTATAACCATGTCACAATGTACACAGCATATCAGGGCTATAACCATGTCACAATGTACACAGCCATATCAGGGCTATAACCATGTCACAATGTACACAGCTATATCAGGCTATAACATGTCACAATGTACACAGCATATCAGGGCTATAACCATGTCACAATGTACACAGCAAAACTACTCACAATGTACACAGCATATCAGCTATACCATGTCACAATTACACATATCAGGGCTATAACCATGTCACAATTACACAGCCATATCAGGCTATAACCAGTCACAGTAACACCTACAGGTACAACATTCAATGTACACCATTCACGTACACAGCATATCAGGGCTATAACCATGTCACAATGTACACAGCATATCAGGGCTATAACCATGTCACAATGTACACAGCTATATCAGGGCTATAACCATGTCACAATGTACACCATACCTCACTGTACACAGCATATCAGGCTATAACCATGTCACAATGTACCCACTAATCAGGGCTATAACCATGTCACAATGTACACAGCTATATCAGGGCTATAACCATGTCACAATGTACACCATACCTCATGTACACAGCATATCAGGGCTATAACCATGTCACAATGTACACATACGGGCTATAACATGCCATGCGATCAGGGCTATAACCATGTCACAATAATCTAGTACACAGCATATCAGGGCTATAACCATGCTCCACAATGTACACAGCTATATCAGGGCTATAACCATGTCACAATGTACACAGCATATCAGGGCTATAACCATGTCACATGTACACAGCTATATCAGGGCTATAACCATGTCACAATGTACACAGCATATCAGGCTAAACATGTCACAATGTACACAGCTATATCAGGCTATAACCATGTCACAATGTACCACGCATACCGTCACTGTACACAGCTATATCAGGGCTATAACCATGTCACAATGTACACAGCATATCGGCTATACCATGTCACAATGTACACAGCTATATCAGGGCTATAACCATGTCACAATGTACACAGCTAACAGCTAACCATGTCAATGTACACAGCTATTCAGGCTATAACCCATGTACACAGATATACAACCATTACCTACACTGTACACAGCATATCAGGGCTATAACATTACAATGCACAATCAGTACACAGCTATATCAGGGCTATAACCATGTCACAATGAACAACCATACCTCACTGTACACAGCTATATCAGGCTATAACCATGTCACAATGACACCATACCACTGTACACAGCATATCAGGCTATAACCATGTCACAATGACACAGCATATCAGGCTATACCATGTCACAATGTACACAGCTATATCAGGGCTATAACCATGTCACAATGTACACCATACCTCACTGTACACAGCTATATCAGGCTATAACCATGTCACAATGTACACAGCATATCCTTAACATGTCACAAGTACAGCATAATCAGGCTATAACCATGTCAATGCACAAGACACCATACCTTCACTGTACACAGCTATATCAGGGCTATAACCATGTCACAATGTACACATCTATACAGGCTATAACCATGTCACAATGTACACAGCTATATCAGGGCTATAACCATGTCACAATGTACACGTATATCAGGGCTATAACCATGTACACCATACCTCACTGTACACAGCCATATCAGGGCTATAACCATGTCACAATGTACACACTATATCAGGGCTATAAATCATGTCACAATGTACACACCATATCAGCAATTCACCATTCACATGTACACAGCCATATCAGGGCTATAACCATGTCACAATGTACACCATACCTCACATGTACACAGCCATATCAGGGCTATAACCATGTCACATGAACACATACCTTCACGTACACAGCCATATCAGGGCTATAACCATGTCACAATGTACACAGCATATCAGGGCTATAACCATGTCACAATGTACACAGCCATATCAGGGCTATAACCATGTCACAATGTACACCATACCTCATGTACACAGCTATATCAGGGCTATAACCATGTCACAATGTACACAGCCATATCAGGGCTATAACCATGTCACAATGTACACAGCTATATCAGGGCTATAACCATGTCACAATGTAACACAGACACAGCTATATCAGGGCTATAACCATGTCACAATGTACACAGCTATATCAGGGCTATAACCATGTCACAATTGTACACAGCTATATCAGGGCTATAACCATGTCACAATGTACACCATACTATCAAGCATAACTAAACATGTCACAATGACACCATACCTCACTGTACACAGCATATCAGGGCTATAACATGTCACACACCATGTACACAACAGCTACACACACCATACCTCAGAACTACAGGCACTCACACATACTCAGCACAGCTTCAGGCTAACATGCAACAAGACACACCATTCAGAAACATCCATACTTCACGTATATAGTATACTGTCAACCTACTCAGTACCATACAGCATAACATGCAACACCCAGTACACACATCGCATAACCATACATGTCACAGCATATCAGTATACCTGTCACAGTACAGCTATAGGCTAACTCACAATGTCACAATACAGCTTACGTCACAAGACCACTATCAGCAACCTCACATTACACGCATTCAGGGCTAAACTGCAAACCTCATGTACACACATCGGGCTAACATGTACAGACAACCACTACCATTAGGTATACATCACATACCTACACTGTACGCTTCGCTAACGTCACAATTACACGCACGTAACCATGTACAATGACCACCTATACATGTCACATGTCACAGCATACAGGGCTAAACCATGTCACAATGTACACATACTCGTACACAGCATATCAATGTCAAATGTACACAAGTACAGCATACCTCCAATGTACACAGCCATATCAGGCTATAACCATGTCACAATGACTACAGTAGCTATCAGGGCTATAACCATGTCACAATGTACACCATACCTCACTGTACACAGCATATCAGGCTATAACCATGTCACAAGTACACGCCATATCAGGGCTATAACCATGTCACAATGTACACAGCCATATCGGGCTATAACCATGTCACAATGTACACAGCTAATCAGGCTATAACCATGTCACAATGTACACACCACTATATCAGGCTATAACCATGTCACAATGACACCAGCATATCAGGGCTATAACCATGTCACAATGTACACACATATCAGGCTATAACCATGTCACAATGTACACAACTATATTCAGGGCTATAACCATGTCACAATGTACACAAGCTAATTTTCAGGCTATAACCATGTCACAATGTAACACAGCCATATCAGGGCTATAACCATGTCACAATGTACAACAGAATATATCAGGGCTATAACCATGTCACAATTACACAAGCATTATCAGCATAACCATGTCAACACTACCTCACTGTACACACATATCAGGGCTATAACCATGTCACAATGTACACCATACCTCACTGTACACACATTCAGGGCTATAACATCACAATGTACACATACCTATGTACACAGCATATCAGGGCTATAACCATGTCACATGTACACCATACCTCAATGTACACAGTATATCAGGCTATAACCAAATGTCACAATCGTACACACATACAGCTATACATGTACAAGCACAGCATATCAGGGCTATAACCATGTCAAAAGTACACATACGTCAATTACAAGCATATCAGGGCTATAACATGTCACAATGTACACCATTCACGTACACGCATATCAGGCTATAACCATGTCACAATGTACACACTATATCAGGCTATAACATGTCACAAGTACACAGCTATATCAGGGCTATAACCATGTCACAATGTACACACAAGCTACTTACAGTACACAGCTATATCAGGGCTATAACCATGTCACAATGTACACAGCTATATCAGGGCTATAACCATGTCACAATTACACAGCTATATCAGGGCTATAACCATGTCACAATGTACAAGCCTATATCAGGGCTATAACCATGTCACAATACAGCATACAGGCTATAACCATCACTGTACAAACATACAGCATACAGGGCTATACCATTCACAGTACACATACGGGCTATAACCATGTCACAAGTACCATATCAGGGCTATAACCATGTCAACAACCTCACTGTACACAGCTATATCAGGGCTATAACCATTCACAATGTACACCATATCATGTATAACCATAATCAGGCTATAACCATTCACATAACCATACTATGTACACAGCCATATCAGGGCTATAAATCACATGTCACACATACCTCACTTACAGGCTATATCAGGCTATATTACCATCATACACCTACCTCACTGTACACAGCTAATCAGGGCTATAACCATGTCACCAACTCACTGTACACAGCATATCAGGGCTATAACCATTCCAATGTACACCATACCTATAACCAGTCATATCAGGACACATATAACCATTCACAATTACACAATATCAGGGCTATAACCATGTCACAATGTACACAGCATATCAGGGCTATAACCATGTCACACAATACTCACTGTACACAGCCATATCAGGGCTATAACCATGTCACAATGTACACATCTATATCAGGGCTATAACCATGTCACAATGTACACCATACCTCACTGTACACAGCTATATCAGGGCTATAACCATGTCACAATGTACACAGCCATATCAGGGCTATAACCATGTCACACAAGTACACCATACCTCACTGTACACAGCCATATCAGGGCTATAACCATGTCACAATGTGCACCATACCTCACTGTACACACCTATATCGGGACTATAATCATACCTCACTGTACACAACTATATCAGGGCTATAACCATGTCACAATGTACATATGCATATCAGGGCTATAACCATGTCACACCATACCTCACTCTAGACAGCCATATCAGGGCTATAACATGTCATAATGTACACCATACCTGTCAAGCCTACTTGAGATCTATGTTCCCTCACGTACCCTCCGCTCTGCCTCCGATCTTCTGACTTTTCGCTTTCCACGCACCAAGCTCAATAATAATAATAAATATTTTATTTATATAGCGCAAAATCTTGATAAAATCAAATCTAAGCGCTGAGCGTATACACGCATACATACCTACATACATATGAGCGTATACATGCATACATACATGCCTACACACCTACATACATAAATCTAAGCTGAGCGTATACATGCATACATACATACACACATAAATCTAAGCGTATACATACATACATATACACACACATACATACACACGCACGCACATGCATACATAATAATTACAATATTTATATAGCGCAAATCTCGACAAAATCAAATCCAAGCGCCGAAAAGACACACACGCACACACGCACGCACGCACACACACGCACACACACACACACACACACACACACACACACACACACACACACACACACACACACACACACACACACACACACACACACACACATGCATGGCCACAAATGGGGAGAAAAGAATAAAAGCAATAAAAGCAAGAATAAAACCAATGGAAAACCACAGAGAGCACATCATATACAGTTATATATTAAAACAAAGTGATTCCCCTCCGAGCGGAGACAGGCTGCAGAGGGGGGTTGAGTGAGGTTAGGATTTTATGCAGAGGAGAAAAGGTGAGTTTTGAGAGCGGACTTGAAGGAGGCAAAAGTAGGTTGCTGACGGACTGAGAGAGGAAGTTTGTTCCAGGAGAGTGGACCAGAAACAGAGAAGGCTCGTGGATCATAGGTATTGAGCTTAGTGCGTGGAAAGCGAAAAGTCAGAGGATCGGAGGCAGAGCGGAGGGTACGTGAGGGAACATAGATCTCAAGTAGGCTTGACAGGTAATCGGGGGCTGCGTTATTGAGGCTTTTGTAGCACATGGTGTCTAGTTTGTACTGTATGCGCTTTGATACAGGGAGCCAGTGAAGTGTGCCAGGAGAGGAGATATGTGGTCAGCTTTTTTTTTTTTAAGTACAAGGCGTACAGCATTGTTTTGAATGCGCTGTAGGGTGTGAATGGTGGAGGCAGGAAGACCAGACAGGAGTGAATTGCAATAATCAATGCGAGACATTATGAAGGAGAGAACGAGTTTTGCAGTTGTTTCGACAGAGAGATACTTCCTGATCAGGCTTATACGATGGAGGTGATAGTAGCAAGATCTGGCAGTTTGAGAAACAAAGTTGTTCATGGAGAGGGTAGAGTCAATGCAGACACCAAGGTTTTTAGCTGAATCAGAAATTGGGACTGATGTGTTACATAATGGGAGAGAAAGAGGAGGCAGCTGGGAAAGTTTCTGACGGGTGCCAATGAGGATAGCTTCTGTCTTGTCGTCATTAAGCTGAAGTCTATTGTGTGTCATCCAGTTCTTAATATCCGAGTAACACTCAGTGGTGCGAGTCAACAGGCGCTGTATATTATCAGGTGAGTCACTGTCTTGAAGTTGGGTGTCATCAGCATAGAAGTGGTGTTTTATAGAGTGGGAGTTGATGATGGTGGACAGGGGGGAGGTATAAAGAGTGAAAAGAACAGGGCCAAGGACAGATCCTTGTGGAACACCACAGGTCAGGTATGCAGGTTGAGAGTAAGTGCCATTGATGAGAACAGTTTGTTTTCTGTTTGATAAATACGAAGTGAAAAAGGAGAGAGCAATGTCAGAGATGCCAAAAGTATGATGAAGTCTAGAAAGGAGAATACCATGGTCAATGGTATCGAAGGCTGCAGACAGATCAAGGAGTGTGAGGAGAGAGACTTTGCCAGTATCAGTTGCAAGGAGGAGATTGTTGAGAATGTGTAGTAGGGCAGTTTCAGTGCTATGGCACTGGCGGTAGGCTGACTGGAAAGGATTGAGGAGATTGTTGGCAGACAGGTGAGAGTTCAGCTGGTTGAGGACGACCTTTTCAAGGAGTTTTGACAAGAAAGAGAGATTAGAGATAGGCCTGTAATTTTTCAGTTCATTTGGGTCTAAATTGTGTTTCTTGAGGAGAGGGTGAACAATAGCAGACTTGAAAGAATCTGGGACAGTTCCAGTTTGAAAAGAAGTGTTGATGATGTCAGTGATGAATGGGAGGAGAGTAGGGAGACAGTCGGAGTAGAGAGAACCTGGAAGAGGATCCAGTTCGCAGGTTTTGAACGACATGGATCTGATTGTGTTGAAAATTTCTTCTTGTGAGACTGGGGTAAAAGTAGTGAGAGGTGTGCCAGAGAAGGAAGGGTCAGGTGGGCATGGTTGACAGGGTGTCCTGTCAAGCCTGTCACGAAGAGTTTGTATTTTGGTGGTGAAATACTTGGAGAATACAGATGGGAGTTCTTCATTTGTATGTTTTGTTGGGAGAGGTAAGTCTTTTCGTGTGCCAAGGAGATGATTCATGGTTGTAAAGAGTTCTTTTGAAGAAGAGGCATTCAGGATTTTGGTTTGGAAATAGCTTGTTTTTGCAGATGCAATGAGGGTGGATACTTTTGTTTTAGAGGCTTGGAAAAGTTGCCTGTGTACAGTGAGTTTGGATTTGCGCCAGCGGCGCTCTGCTCTGCGGCGGGCACGTTTTGCACAGGCAATCTCATGAGTGAGCCAGGGGGTAGGGGGGCGGTCAGGTAAAAGACGGGTTGTGGCTGGAGCATGAGTGTCCAGAAGATGGTGGAGAGTAGTATAGAATTCATCGGCAAGGTTATGTGACTTTTCAGAAAGGAGACGGGAGGCATCAGATGAAAATGTGGAGAGGTCGATAGATTTGAGATTGCGTCGAGTCACTGTGCGCGTGGTACGGGAAGGAGGAGAAATGTCAAGAGAACAGAGAATTGCAGAGTGGTCAGATGGAAGGGCTGAAGTTAGACGGGTAGAAAGAACTAAGCAGTTGTCAGTAGCTGAATTGTGGTGATCACGAGAAATGATCCAGTCAAGAATGTGACCTTTTTGATGGGTTGGTTCAGAAATGTGTTGAGTCATATTGTGATTGGACAGAGAGTTGATGATATGTCTTGTGTCATAACGGTGAGTGTTGTCATAGTGGACATTGATGTCACCTAGAATGATGAGATTTCCAGGTAAGAGGCTGTAGTGGTCAAGCAGTTGGTCAAAGTCAGAGAGAAACGTGGATGTGGTGAGTTTGTTGGCAGAGCTAGGTGGAGGTCGATAGACACAGGAGAAGGTGATGGGGTGAGGGGTGGATTGGAAGGATACTTCAACGTGCTCGAAAGAAGGATGGGAGAAAGGCAGAGACTGCGAGAAAGATAGGCGGGAATGGAGTGAGTCGTTGTAGAGGATGGCAATACCGCCACCTCGAGATGAGCGATGGAAAGAAGCAAGACTGTAACCACTCGGAGTGAGGCTAGCATGTATAGGTCCACGAGCCTTCTCTGTTTCTGGTCCACTTTCCTGGAACAAACTTCCTCTCTCTGTCCGTCAGCAACCTACTTTTGTCTCCTTCAAGTCCGCTCTCAAAACTCACCTTTTCTCCTCTGCATAAAATCCTGACCTCACTCATCCCCCCTCTGTAGCCTGTCTCCACTCGGAGGGGAATCACATTGTAATATATATTTGTATATAATATGCTCTCTATAATTTTCCATTGCTTTTCTTCTTTTTCCTCATTTATAGCCATGTGTAAGTATATGTGTGCGTGTGTGTGCGCGCGTGCGTAAGTGTATGTTCAGCGCTTAGATTTGATTTTTATCGAGATTTTGCGCTATATAAATATTGTAATTATTATTATTATTATTACACCATACCTCACTGTACACAGCTATATCAGGGCTATAACCATGTCACAATGTACACAGCTATATCAGGGCTATAACCATTCACAATGTACACAGCTATATCAGGGCTATAACCATGTCACAATGTACACAGCTATATCAGGGCTATAACCATGTCACATGTACACAGCTATATCAGGGCTATAACCATGTCACAATGTACACAGCTATATCAGGGCTATAACCATGTCACAATGTACACAGCTATATCAGGGCTATAACCATGTCATAATGTACACAGCTATATCAGGGCTATAACCATGTCACAATGTACACCATACCTCATGTACACAGCTATATCAGGGCTATAACCATGTCACAATGTACACAGCCATATCAGGGCTATAACCATGTCACAATGTACACAGCTATATCAGGGCTATAAACATGTCACAATGTACACAGCTATATCAGGGCTATAACCATGTCATAATGTACACAGCTATATCAGGGCTATAACCATGTCACAATTGTACACAGACATATCAGGGCTATAACCATGTCATAATGTACACAGCTATATCAGGGCTATAACCATGTCACAATGTACACAGACATATCAGGGCTATAACCATGTCATAATGTACACAGCTATATCAGGGCTATAACCATGTCACAATATGTACACAGCATATACAGGGCTATAACCATGTCACATACCACTGTACACAGCTATATCAGGGCTATAAACCATGTCACAATGTACACCCTACCTCACTGTACACAGCTATATCAGGGCTATAACCATGTCACATAATGTACACAGCTATATCAGGGCTATAACCATGTCACATAATGTACACAGCTATATCAGGGCTATAACCATGTCATGTACACATACTATGTACACAGCTATATCAGGGCTATAACCATGTCACAATGTACACAGCTATATCAGGGCTATAACCATGTCATAATGTACACAGCTATATCAGGGCTATAACCATGTCACAATGTACACCATACCTCACTGTACACAGACATATCAGGGCTATAACCATGTCACAATATACATCACGCTATATCAGGGCTATAACCATGTCACAATGTACACCATACCTCACTGTACACAGCTATATCAGGGCTATAACCATGTCACAATGTACACTCACTTACACGCATATCAGGGCTATAACCATGTCACAATGTACACCATACCTCACTGTACACAGCATATCAGGGCTATAACCATGTACACCATACCTCTGTACACAGCATATCAGGGCTATAACCATGTCACAATGTACACCATACCTCACTGTACACAGCCATATCAGGGCTATAACCATGTCACAATGTACACCATACCTCACTGTACACAGCTATATCAGGGCTATAACCATGTCACAATGTACACCATACCTCACTGTACACAGCTATATCAGGGCTATAACCATGTCACAATGTACACCATACCTCACTGTACACAGCTATATCAGGGCTATAACCATGTCAAATGTACACCATACCTCACTGTACACAGCCATATCAGGGCTATAACCATGTCACAATGTAACCATACCTCACTGTACACAGTATATCAGGGCTATAACCATGTCACAATGTACACCATACCTCACTGTACACAGCTATATCAGGGCTATAACCATGTCACAATGTACACCATACCTCACTGTACACAGCTATATCAGGGCTATAACCATGTCACAATGTACACGCATATCAGGGCTATAACCATGTCACATGTAACAGGCATATCAGGCTATGTCACACCATACTCACTGTACACAGGCATATCAGGGCTATAACCATGTCACACCAATTACCTCACTGTACAAGTATATCAGGGCTATAACCATGTCACACATACCTCACGTACACAGCTATATCAGGGCTATAACCATGTCACAATGTAACACACCATACCTCACATGTACACAGCTATATCAGGGCTATAACCATGTCACATGTACACCATACTCATGTACACAGCTATATCAGGGCTATAACCATGTCACAATGTACACCATACCTCACTGTACACAGCTATATCAGGGCTATAACCATGTCACACCATACCTCACTGTACACAGCTATATCAGGGCTATAACCATCTCACAATGTACACCATACTCTCACTGTACACAGGTATATCGGGGCTATAACCATCTCACAATGTACACCATACCTCACTGTACACAGCTATATCAGGGCTATAACCATCTCACAATGTACACCATACTCACTGTACACAGCTATATCGGGGCTATAACCATGTCACAATGTACACCATACCTCATTGTACACAGCTATATCAGGGCTATAACCATATCACAATGTACACCATACCTCATTGTAGAGAAAACTCCCTCCGTCCAATTTATCACCAGGGATTCTAACAAAAAAAACACCACACAAAAAAAATCAAACACACAAACAAAGAAACAAACATACCTAAGACGGATGTAAACAGAGCTAAGGGCATTAACACTGATACAAACG
>JAPXFY010000013.1:2048157-2055657 GCA_030674185.1 Monoplex corrugatus | reverse complement strand
TCATGATAATGTGTGATTGAGTTATGAGAAATAAAATAGTTTGTCATGATAATGTGTGATTGAGTTATGAGAAATATGATAGTTTGTCATGATAATGTGTGATTGAGTTATGAGAAATAAGATAGTTTGTCATGATAATGTGTGATTGAGTTATGAGAAATATGATAGTTTGTCATGATAATGTGTGATTGAGTTATGAGAAATATAATAGTTTGTCATGATAATGTGTGATTGAGTTATGAGAAATATGATAGTTTGTCATGATAATGCGTGATTGAGTTATGAGAAATAAAATAGTTTGTCATGATAATGCGTGATTCAGTTATGATGAATATAACAGATTGTCATGATAATGTGTGATTGAGTTATGAGAAATAAGATAGTTTGTCATGATAATGTGTGATTGAGTTATGAGAAATATGATATGAGAAATAATATAGTTTGTCATGATAATGCGTGATTGAGTTATGAGAAATATGATAGTTTGTCATGATAATGTGTGATTGAGTTATGAGAAATATGATAGTTTGTCATGATAATGCGTGATTGAGTTATGAGAAATGAAATAGTTTGTCATGATAATGTGTGATTGAGTTATGAGAAATATAATAGTTTGTCATGATAATGCGTGATTCAGTTATGAGGAATATAACATATTGTCATGATAATGTGTGATTGAGTTATGAGAAATGAAATAGTTTGTCATGATAATGTGACCATGAACAAAACTCCTAAAAAAATGTCCAAGGAAAAAAAACAACTCCACAGTGAAAGCTAACATGTCGCCATACACAGTAACCACTAAGCGACGGGTAGCGGGTGGTCATTGAGTGGACAATGGTCAGTGTGGGGTGGATAGGGTGGGAAGAAAGCTAAGAGGCTTGCTGTTTTGCACCCGCTTCTTAGTAAAGAGGGTTTGAGCACTTGCTGTTTCCAAAGCGCTTGATTGTGCCGAATAGAAATTAGAGTTTCTTTTCTCCGATAGCGAAGGGACTGGAGGGGAGAGAAGGATGGAAGGTGTAAAGGGGGGAGAGAGAGAGGGGGGTGGAAGTAGGAAGGTGTGAACTAGAGAGGTGGTAGAGCAGGGTTGGTGTAGGGACTGACAGGTGGGGATATTATGACTTGTCAAGGATGAGATGGATTTGGTCAGCTCTGTCTGTCTGTCTGTCTGTCTGCCTGTCTATCTCAGTCTCTGTCTCTGTCTCTGTCAGTCTATCTCTCTCACTCTCACTATGTTTGTTTGTCTCTGTCTTTCTCTTTCTCTTTCTCTCTCTCTCTCTCTCTCTCTCTCTCTCTCTCTCTCCCTCTCTCTCTCTCTCTTTGACCATCTGTCTGTCTGTCTGTCTCTCTCGCTGTCCTGCGCCTTCTCTGTATCGCATACGTACAGTACCATTGTAGTACATGTATCGCTGAAGGAATAAGTCGAGCGTCGCATGCATTCACAAACAATAAAGTTTTTATCGTCAATTTTCAATCAAATTAGATCTGGGTTTGATGACTAAAGTTGATGTCAATAATTTGAACACATCACTAACGCTCGTGGACATGTAGGCTGCACTCAGTATTTCACTGCATCCGGTAAATCGCTGTTCAGTCCACTTAAAGGTTTCCCTTAATGGCCCAAGTACAAATCTCAAAAACACAGTACAACAACAAAAACAACAACAACGACGACAACAACAACATCAGCAGCAGCAACAACAACAACAACAACAACAACAACAACAGCAACGAAAGTAACAACAACATAATTGGATGGAAAACAAACCAGGTGTCACAGGGCTTACGCACTGTCACTTCATGTCAAATATTCAAGGAAACACCTAAATGTGTGTATTATCATCGTAAGTTGCTACCCATTTTTGAAAAACTGTTTCCTACTTCTTCTTCTTCTTCTTCTTCTTCTTCTACTTCTTCTTCTTCTTCTTCTTCTACTTCTTCTTCTTCTTCTTCTTCTTCTTCTTCTTCTTCTTCTTCTTCTTCTTCTTCTTCTTCTTCTTCTTCTTCTTCTTCTTCTTCTTCTTTATTATTATTATTATTAATATTATTATATTATTATTATTATTATTATTATTATTATTATTTTTATCATTATTACCATTATTATTATTATTATTATTATTATTATTATTATTATTATTATTATTAGCATTATTTATTGGTCCTTTTCTTCTTCTTCTTCTTCTTCTTCTTCCTCCTCCTCCTCTTCTTCTTTCTTTTTCTTCTTCTTCTTCTTTGACTTCTTTTCCTCAAGAACATACAAATACAAGCGTGTTGGGCTCATGTGCGTGCTTAAGGATTATGCTATAATCATTTTGAAACATTTGTCCATCACATGGCATCTTCGAGATCGGTGTTATATGAATTCTTCTAAACCCCCCCTCCCCCCCGCCCCTCCCCGAGCTTGTGAGAACTGTCCTGAGAAAACTGAAACGGAATGTTCTTCCTTGTTATCAGCGTCATCTTTCTTGATTTTACAATACGATGCAGTGCGACAAAAATACACACAATACAATACAATACAATGCAATACAATACAATACAACACAATACAATACAATACAATACAATACAACACAATACAATACAACACAATACAATACAATACAATACAATACAATACAATACAACACAACACAACACAACACAATACAACACAATACAATACAACACAACACAACACAATACAACACAACACAACACAACACAATACAATAACAATACCAACACAACACAACACAAACACAATACAACACAATACAATACAAACAACAAACACAACACAATACAACACAACACAACACAACACAATACAACACATACAATACAAACAATACAACACAACACAACACAACACAACACAACACACAACACACACAATAATACAATACAATACAATACAATACAATTGATAAATACAGCAGCTGGAAATGAACATCCCTAAATTAGCTACAGAAAGAGAAAAGAAAGACTAGTTCAAAGGCAGCCCAAAAGACAGGCCGGCCCTATTCTATTCCAATCGTACACCCCCACCCCACCCCACCCCACCCCTGTCTTTCAGGTCACTGTTTACAGATGTGAACACGATACCAGCCTCACTCATCCAAAGCCTATCAGCTCTGGAAAAAGCAAACCCCTCACCACAAAAACTCCTCCGACCTCTGACCCCCGGAAGGAGTGTGTGTGTTTTGAGGGTGCATGCGCGACCTGACCTTTAGGGTCAAGCCGTGGGCCCTTACCATCTGTTGAGAAAAGGGAGAAAAGAGTTGTCGGTCGTTGTCACTGTCAGGGGGTAAAAGTGCTCCTTCACGACAAATTTGACCCGGCTATTCTGTCTGATAGTAGTAAGGTATACACCGGCTATTCTGTCTGATAGTAGTAAGGTATTCACCGGCTATTCTGTCTGATAGTAGTAAGGTATACACCGGCTATTCTGTCTGATAGTAGTAAGGTATACACCGGCTATTCTGTCTGATAGTAGTAAGGTATACACCGGCTATTCTGTCTGATAGTAGTAAGGTATTCACTATTGTGACAGCACTAACAGACTACTTATAACTGCAGTAGTAACAGTACTAGCATCAGCATCTTCAGGCGTTGCAGCAGCAGCAATAGTTACAGCAACAGCAGCAGCAGCAGCAGTACTATTTGCAGCAGCAGTAGCAGCAAGCAGTAGTTACAGCAGCAGCAGCAGCAGTACTATTTGCAGCAGCAGTAGCAGCAGTAGTTACAGCAGGAGCAGCAGTAGTTACAGCAGCAGCAGCAGCAGCAGCACTAACAGCAACAGTCTCGGTTGCAGTAGTAGTAGTGGTCGCAAAAAGGTAGTAGTAGTTACAGCAGCATTAATAGTAGTAATAGTAGTACAAGTAGCAGCAGTAGTAGCAACAGCAGTAGTAGTAGTAGTGGTAGTAGTAACTGTTGTTGTTGTTGTTGTTTATGATGTTGTTGTTGTAGCGGTAATTGTACAAGTAATAGTTGAAGCAACAGCAGCAAATGGCACTAGAAACAGTAAGCTCAGTGTAAGGAGGAAGAAATGCAAAAACCTTCCCCAAATAAGTTCAGGCGGTATTAACGTTATTATCATATTTATATTTCATTTTCTTCACACACATACATCCCCCTCACACACACAATTTGTTTGGTCTTCTTCTTGTTCTTCTGTCTTTCTATGTCACGGCCTGGAGGAGAGTCTGTCGCCAGTACAACACCACCCAAATGTTCTACTTTGTGTCTGTATACGTGTATTTCTGTCTACACATACATGCACATGGAGCTTTTGTACAGGCTCTATGGCTTATGCCATGATTATTTCAAGTCTTCTCCATCACATGGCATCTGTGAAGTCAAAGCATATTGAATTTATTCCGAGCGTGGAGATGTTATCGTCAGAAATTAAAACTGAATCTGAAACTTCTGATTTTTACCCATTGAACTGGATTTTGTCACATAATTTTACCAAAGACAAGTCTCGTTGCTGTGGGGTCTTTAACGTGCTCTGAGTGCGTGCTGCACACTAGACCTCGGTTAATCGTGTCCTCAGAAAGACTAGCACCCAGACCACCACTTAGTGGGGAAAGGAAACTTCCTATTCTATTTATTCATATATTTATTTATTTTGATTTATTTTCTGTTTGATCGTTGTTGTTCATGCCGATTGCTGATATTTTGTTTGTTTGTTTGTTTTCCCAAAGGATGACAGTTTTTAATGTTTCAAGATTCTCAATGCTCGCAAAATTGTCAAAAGAAAGAAAAAAAAGATACAGAACTTGCTAGGGGTTTTGGTCAAGTTACACCGTTGTCCACACTGTCCAGTCCTGTGCAGTCTGTCATCCCACCATCCCCCACCCTCCCACCCAACCACCACACGCATACACCCCCTTCACACACATCTTTTTTCAAAGCCTACTACTCTGTGTTTTTTGTGTTTTTTTTGCTGCCTTCCATACCCGACCTTTACAAGTATTTTAGGGCATTGTGACCTTTTCAACTGTCACCCGGCGCAGTCAGGGGTCAAGCTGGCCTCCTCTCCGTTGCTTCATAACCCCCCTCCCTGAATCTTTTTGATCAAGTCCCCCAACCTCGCCTTTTCTACAGGGACCCTTCGCTTCAAGTTTTTTATGTCTTGGGGATTTTTTTGAGGGTGGGCTGCCATATGTCGATTTTGAGGGTTCGGGATTTTTTGGGCGATGGCTTTGTTTGAGAGAGGTTGTGTGTGTGTGTGTGTGTGTGGTGTGTGTGTGTGTGTGTGTGTGTGTGTGTGTGTGTGTGTGTGTGTGTGTGTGTGTGTGTGTGTGTGTGTGTGTGTGTGTGTGTGTGTGTGTGTGTGTGTGTGTGGTGTGTGTGTGTGTGTGTGTGTGTGTGTGTGTGTGTGTGTGTGTGTGTGTGTGTGTGTGTGTGTGTTAATTAGAGAAGAGGTTTCTAATACCCTTGGTGATGTGTGATAGCTCAGTAGCGGTCAGTAGTGAGGTCATTGGTGTGGGCGTGTAGCCGTAACAGTAAGGTCTTCAGGTGATGTCTTGATGCCTGATCGGATGAACGTCCTGTGGGTGACCTGTACCTCAACATGGGGTTGAAGGCTTCAATTAACAGAGCCATAGATTTCAGATCCCATGTGGGGAGTTCAACCTTAACCTACATAATAAATACTGGTTTGTTACACCATGTGGGGAGTTCAACATTAGCCTACATAATACGAGTAAATACTGGTTTGTTACACCATGTGGGGAGTTCAACCTTAGACTACATAATAAACACTAGTTTGTTACACCATGTGGGGAGTTCAACCTTAACCTACATAATAAATACTGGTTTGTTACACCATGTGGGGAGTTCAACCTTAACCTACATAATAAACACTGGTTTGTTACACCATATGGGGAGTTCAACCTTAGACTACATAATAAACACTGGTTTGTTACACCATGTGGGGAGTTCAACCTTAGACTATATAATAAACACTGGTTTGTTACACCATGTGGGGAGTTCAACCTTAGACTACATAATAAACACTGGTTTGTTACACCATGTGGGGAGTTCAACCTTAGACTACATAATAAAACTAGTTTGTTACACCATGTGGGGAGTTCAACCTTAGAACAGAAGGAAACGAGGTAGATTGTCACATGTTTCAGGTAAAAGAACAAGGTAGATTGTCCATGTTTAATGGCTAGATACAGAGTAGATGTCATGTTTCAGGCAGAAACAGAGGTAGATTGCATGTTTCAGCAGGAGAACAGTAAGGTAAAGTGTCATGTTTCAGGAGTAAACAGTGGATTGTCAATGTTCAGGCAGGAAATAGAGGTAAGTGTCATGTTCAGGCAGAGAACAAGTAGAGTGTCATGTTTCAGGCAGGAGAACAGAGGTAATTGTCATGTTTCAGGGCAGAGAACACAGGTAGGTGTCATGTTTCAGGCAGGAGAACAGAGTAGATTGTCAGTTTCAGGGCAGGAGAACACAGGTAGATTGTCATGTTTCAGGGCAGGAGAACAGAGGTAGATTGTCATGTTCAGGGCAGGAGAACAGAGGTAGAGTGTCATGTTTACAGGGCAGGAGAACAGAGGTAGATGTCATGTTCAAGGCAGGAGACAAGGTAGATTGTCATGTTCAGGCAGGAGAAAAGAGTTAGATGTCATGTTTCAGGCAGGAGAACAAGTAGAGTGTATGTTTCAGGGCAGGAGAACAGAGGTAGATGTCATGTTCAGGCAGGAGAACAAGGTAGATGTCATGTTTCAGGGCAGGAGAACAGAGTAGATGTCATGTTTCAGGCAGGAGAACAAGGTAGATTGTCATGTTACAGGCAGGAAACAAGGTAGATGTCATGTTACAGGGCAGGAGAACAAGGTAGAGTGTCATGTTTCAGGGCAGGAGAACAGAGGTAGAGTGTCATGTTACAGGGCAGGAGAAAGAGGTAGATGTCATGTTACAGGGCAGGAGAACAGAGTAGAGTGTCATGTTACAGGGCATGAGAACAGAGGTAAGTGTCATGTTTCAGGGCAGGAGAACAAGGTAGAGTGTCATGTTACAGGGCAGAAACAAGGTAGAGTGTCATGTTACAGGCAGGAGAACAAGGTAGATGTCATGTTTACAGGCAGGAGAAACAGGTAAGTGTCATGTTACAGGGCAGGAGAACACAGGTAAGTGTCATGTTTTACAGGGCAGGAGAACACAGTAGAGTGTCATGTTACAGGCAGGAAACAGAGGTAGAGTGTCATGTTACAGGGCAGGAAACAAGTAGAGTGTCATGTTACAGGCAGAGAACACAGGTAGAGTGTCATGTTACAGGCAGGAGAACACAGGTAGATGTCATGTTACAGGGCAGGAGAAACAGAGGTAGATGTCATGTTACAGGGCAGGAGAACACAGGTAGAGTGTCATGTTCAGCAGAGAACACAGGTAAGTGTCATGTTCAGGGCAGGAGAACAAGGTAAGTGTCATGTTCAGGGCAGGAGAACAGAGGTAGAGTGTCATGTTACAGGGCAGGAGAACAGAGTAGAGTGTCAT
>JAPXFY010000013.1:2025657-2043157 GCA_030674185.1 Monoplex corrugatus | reverse complement strand
ACACATATACACACACAACACACACACACACACACACACACACACACACACACACACACACACACACACACACACACACACACACACACGATAATATGAAACGACATCATCATCATCATCATGTGCCATGACACATGGCGTTGGCGATCATGGCCTTCCAAACGAATCTATGTTTTGTCGCTGCAAATATATGTCCTACCCTTTCTGTCTTCATTCACCCTGTAAAGCTGTCTAATATTTTCTCCCTGGATCTACCTGATGCTCTTTCTTCCCTCTAGCTTTATCTGTTATGACTAGGTGCTCAAATTTCTCCTTGTCATAAAATGTCCTATAAATGTTATCTCTTCCTAATCTTCTTCATTACTGTTCTTTTTGTGTTTGTTTCTTTCAAGACTGTCTCGTTTCTTTTCTTTAATGTCCATGAAAATCAAACGTTCTTAGAAACCATATTTCAGCTGCCGTGCTCTTGTTCTGACTTTGCATGTTGACTGTCCACGCTTCACAATCGTACAGCAGTATCGGTTCTATGTAACACTGAAGAACTCTCTTCCTGGTGTTACTTGATAGGTATTTTGGTAAGAACGTTTTTGGTTTTCTTGGGACAGACAAAAAGACACAGTCAAAGTAAACCTTTTACTTGACAGAATTAACTTGTGTGGTGTGAGAAATAATCTATTTACAAGTAAACCTTTTACTTGACAGAATTAACTTGTGTGGTGTGAGAAATAATCTATTTACAAGTAAACCTTTTACTTGACAGAATTAACTTGTGTGGTGTGAGAAATAATCTATTTACATTTGCTGTACTTGGCAGTCGGACCCTGACAGTCATTCTACATTCACAGGTAAAAAAAACTATATCAAGTAAACGAGTATTTTAACCCTTTGAATCCCGCACCTTGTCCACCAGAATCTTGCATTGTCAACTATGCTAGGAAAGCAAAAACTTTATAGCTGGTGGATAGGGTGCGTGAGTCAGTGGGTTAACAGCTTATTAAACACGAAGGACATAAGATTTTTAGCAACATATAAATTATGACTGACCATTGTGAAAATATGTACACTAATAATTAGGACGGTGTTTTGTCATTTGATCAGTTGTGTTGTGAAAGTAGACGTCGTGATGTTGTACACAAATACCGTCTCAAACAATGAAGAAAATATATAACTGCCCACACGATAAACACTATTTAACATGTTGTTGTATAACTGCCCACACAATAAAAACTATTTAACATGTTGTTGTATAACTGCCCACACAATAAACACTATTTAACATTTTGTTGTATAACTGCCCACACGATAAAAACTATTTAACATGTTGTTGTATAACTGCCCACACGATAAACACTATTTAACATGTTGTTGTATAACTGCCCACACGATAAACACTATTTAACATGTTGTTGTATAACTGCCCACACAATAAACACTATTTAACATGTTGTTGTATAACTGCCCACACAATAAAAACTATTTAACATGTTGTTGTATAACTGCCCACACGATAAACACTATTTAACATGTTGTTGTATAACTGCCCACACAATAAACACTATTTAACATGTTGTTGTATAACTGCCCACACAATAAAAACTATTTAACATGTTGTTGTATAACTGCCCACACAATAAAAACTATTTAACATGTTGTTGTATAACTGCCCACACGATAAACACTATTTAACATGTTGTTGTATAACTGCCCACACAATAAAAACTATTTAACATGTTGTTGTATAACTGCCCACAC
The DNA here is from genome assembly GCA_030674185.1 of Monoplex corrugatus. Classification (NCBI taxonomy): domain Eukaryota; kingdom Metazoa; phylum Mollusca; class Gastropoda; order Littorinimorpha; family Ranellidae; genus Monoplex; species Monoplex corrugatus. The sequence continues at coordinate 2,041,405 of JAPXFY010000013.1, read as the reverse complement.
AATAAAAACTATTTAACATGTTGTTGTATAACTGCCCACACGATAAACACTATTTAACATGTTGTTGTATAACTGTCCACACAATAAAAACTATTTAACATGTTGTTGTATAACTGCCCACACGATAAACACTATTTAACATGTTGTTGTATAACTGCCCACACAATAAAAACTATTTAACATGTTGTTGTATAACTGCCCACACAATAAACACTATTTAACATGTTGTTGTATAACTGCCCACACGATAAAAACTATTTAACATGTTGTTGTATAACTGCCCACACGATAAACACTATTTAACATGTTGTTGTATAACTGCCCACACGATAAACACTATTTAACATGTTGTTGTATAACTGCCCACACAATAAAAACTATTTAACATGTTGTTGTATAACTGCCCACACGATAAACACTATTTAACATGTTGTTGTATAACTGCCCACACGATAAACACTATTTAACATGTTGTTGTATAACTGCCCACACGATAAACACTATTTAACATGTTGTTGTATAACTGCCCACACGATAAACACTATTTAACATGTTGTTGTATAACTGCCCACACGATAAACACTATTTAACATGTTGTTGTATAACTGCCCAACAATAAAACTATTTAACATGTTGTTGTATAACTGCCCACACAATAAACACTATTTAACATGTTGTTGTATAACTGCCCACACGATAAACACTATTTAACATGTTGTTGTATAACTGCCCACACGATAAACACTATTTAACATGTTGTTGTATAACTGCCCACACAATAAACACTATTTAACATGTTGTTGTATAACTGCCCACACGATAAACACTATTTAACATTTTGTTGTATAACTGCCCACACAATAAAACTATTTAACATGTTGTTGTATAACTGCCCACACAATAAACACTATTCAACATTGTGTTACAAACATGCAAATTAATACTGTTTGTGTACACTGCTATCTGTAGTAAAAAAAATTGATTAAGATCGATGAATGTTTGCCGAGGAAATTTCAACACTAAATTAAAAAAAAAAAAAAGATTGTACTGGACTTTTCCACAACAGCAGTTTAGTGGGTTACCGTGTGTAAATCTACACAACTGGGCCTTTGATTGTCAGATTTAAAACATAGATGTTTGGCAATGACAAAGAACAGAACAGATACTCCCAGAAACAGCAAACCACTGAAATGTAGCATCTGGCAATTTGAGACATATTTCGTGCCGCGCTGTCACTGTTTAGTTAGTGTATTTCCCACAGCGGGTCTTTCAGAAGGAAACTAATGACCTGAAAATAACTGATGTGGAGAAAAGCTTACTCCATCACAAACAGCGTCCCTTCCCTAAAATAAAACCGGTGGAGAATAATAAATAAGGAACACGTGATACGGGCACCTTCTTCTTCTCCATCTCTGTATCAATGTCTTTGTAAGGAAGCAGATAACAATGGCGGCTGGCTACGTCATAGCAACTGCCCACCACGTACACGTTAGAAAGAAACGGAAACACGTGATGTCAGCCAGCTGAACTGATGGGACTTTCATTGGTTGTCTATCTTTGGGTGAAATCTGGTAACCTAGTTTTTTCTCTGTCTGTCTTTCTCTCTGTCGCTCTCTTTCTCTGTATATAATAATATTATAATATATATATATATATAAAATATATATATATATATATATATATATATATATATATATGTGTGTGTGTGTGTGTGTGTGTGTGTGTGTGTGTGTGTGTGTGTGTGTGTGTGTGTCTGTGTGTGCATAACACAAGCGATTTGGCTGAAAATATACATCTGTGCGGATTCGTCAGTTATACGTGCAATTATATTCTCTAGTTTTGGTTCTTCAAACGAGCAAACAAAACAAACAAGTTATTGGTTCTTCAACAAACAAACAAACAAACAAACAAACAAACAAAACAAACAAACAAACAAAACAAAACAAAACTAAACAAACTTTTCTGTTCTGTAATCATGGTCAGTGTTGGATTCTTAAATAACTGTGGGATGACGGGTGTTTAGTACAAATCTAATGTATGCACACTGTGATTTGTTTGTTTGTCTATTTGTTTGTTTGTCTGTCTGTCTGTCTCTTGTTTGTTTTTTTGTTTGTTTTTGTTTGTTTTTGTTTTCCTTGAATAGGGGATGGTTGAAGGGAATCTGGAGTTCCTTCACAAGGGATTGATCGGACACGGACCTTTCATATAACACGGCGTTAAATCTTGATACAACAATCAAACATTCCATATAACAGTGATGACATTGATACGGCGCTAAATCTTGATACAACAATCAAACCATTCCCTATAACTGATGACATTGATACGGCGCTAAATCTTGATACAACAATCAAACCATTCATATAACTAATGACATTAATACGGCGCTAAATCTTGATACAACAACTCAAACCATTCCATATAACAGTAATGACATTAATACGGCGTTAAATCTTCATACAACAACTCAAACCATTCCATATAACAGTAATGACATTAATACGGCGTTAAATCTTGATACAACACTCAAACCATTCCATATAACAGTAATGACATTAATACGGCGTTAAATCTTGATACAACAATCAAACCATTCCATATAACAGTAATGACATTAATATGGCGCTAAATCTTGATACAACAATCAAACCATTCCATATAACAGTAATGACATTAATACGGCGCTAAATCTTGATACAACAATCAAACCATTCCATATAACAGTAATGACATTAATACGGCGCTAAATCTTGATACAACAATCAAACCATTCCATATAACACTAATGACATTAATACGGCGCTAAATCTTGATACAACAATCAAACCATTCATATAACACTAATGACATTAATACGGCGCTAAATCTTGATACAACAATCAAACCATTCCATATAACAGTAATGACATTAATACGGCGTTATATCTTGATACAACAATCAAACCATTCATATAACACTAATGACATTAATACGGCGCTAAATCTTGATACAACAATCAAACCATTCCATATAACAGTAATGACATTAATACGGCGTTATATCTTGATACAACAATCAAACCATTCCATATAACAGTAATGACATTAATACGGCGTTATATCTTGATACAACAATCAAACCATTCCATATAACAGTAATGACATTAATACGGCGTTATATCTTGATACAACAATCAAACCATTCCATATAACAGTAATGACATTAATACGGCGCTAAATCTTGATACAACAATCAAACCATTCCATATAACAGTAATGACATTAATACGGCGCTAAATCTTGATACAACAATCAAACTCCATGTAACAGTAATGACATTAATACGGCGCTAAATCTTGATACAACAATCAAACCATTCCATATAACAGTGATGACAATAATAATAATAATAATAATAGTGCATTTATAGAGCGCTTCCCGAAACCTCAAAGCGCTTTACATCAGTAAACCATACATATATAAACCAAATAACAGGCTACAATACAAACAAACTCATCAAAAACTATCCACAGGAAATCAACAACCACACAGACACACCAAATAATCTCTCTCCCTCTCACCCCCTCCCCGCCCACCCCTCTCCCCCCATTTTCAAACACACACACACAACACCCACACACACACAGCCACACATCACACACACACACACACACACACACACACACACACACACACACACACACACACACACACACACACACACACACACACACACTGGCATACACCCCATTGTGCACAATTTCATCCAGAATGTCAAGCAGGATCAACCCACTAGCCAAAATCAGGAAAAACACTGTTTAAAGAAGTAAGTTTTTAAACTTGTTTTGAAAGATGGTAGAGTTTTAGAGTGGCGGACGGACTGAGGCAACAAGTTCCATGTCTGAACAGCAAAAACTGCAAAGGCTCTACCACCGTGAGTTTCTCTGTTATATTTTGGCACACGAAACTTCTTGTCATCCACAGAAGAGCGGAGTGATCGAGAAGGTACGTAGACAGTCAAGAGTTCAGAGAGATAGTCAGGAGCAGTTCCAGAAATGATGTGATAACAAAGGCAGCAAATCTTGTATTTTATTCTTTGTTCAACCGGGAGCCAGTGCAGTGTCTGAAACAGGGGTGTGCAGTGCTGTGACCTACGTGCCTTGAAGATGAGTTTAGCTGCAGAGTTCTGAACTTGTTGCAAATGTTTGAGATGTTTCTGAGGGCAACCCGCAAGGAGTGAATTGCAATAATCTAACCTAGACAGAATGCATGCAGTAACTTACGGCGCTAAATCTTGATCATCATCATCACCATCAGATGCCCTACCGCATGGCGTTGGCGATCATGGACTTCCATCTTTCTCTATCTCTTGTTGCCCCAAGCATCTCCTCCACCCTCCTCGTCTTCAGCCACTCCGCAAGTCCGTCTAGCATTTTCTCCCTGGGTCTACCTGGTGCTCTCTTTCCATCTAGATTTCCCGTTGTGACCAGGTGCTCCAAATCCCCCTTCCTCATAAAATGGCCTATAAATGTTGCCTGTCTTTTCCTAATCTTCCTTATGAATGATCTACTTCTGTCTGCCTCCATCAAGACTGTCTCGTTTGTTTTCTTTGCTGTCCATGGAACTCTCAACATTCTTCTTAGAAACCACATCTCGGCTGCCTCAATCTTGTTCTGGCTTTGCTTGTTGACTGTCCACGCCTCACATCCGTAAAACAGTATTGGTTCTATATAACATTCAAGAACTCTCTTCCTGATGTTAACTGTTAGGCATTTGTTGGTAAGAATGCTTGTCATCTTCTTGTTTTGGCTTGGCCGATTCTGCCAGCTATTTCCGATGTGCATCTGCCGTCTAATGAAATGATCGTTCCCAGGTATTTAAACTTATTAACCTGTGTCAAGGTTGTGCCATTTGCTGTTATTTTGCATGAGGGGATTTCATGTTTTTTACTGATCACCATGGCTTCAGTCTTCCTGCTGTTTAGTTCCAACCCCTTACCTTTGCTTTCTATTTCTAGTACATTCACAAGGTTTTGTAGGTACCTTTCATTTTCTGCAATTAGCACGGTGTCATCTGTGTATCGAATGTTGTTTATCATTTTCCCTCCAACCTTTAATCCAGGGTCTTCTTCTAGGTTTCTCGTGATGTTTTCGCTATATAGTGAAAACAGATCTGGTGACAAAACACAAGCCTGTCTGACTCCTCTTTTGATGTTTTGAAAAGAGCTTATATTGTTTTCTATTCTCATTGCAGCTGTTTGTTCCCAATACATATTTCTGATTATTCCTAGATCTTTTCCATCAACATTGAGTCTCTCCAGTTGGTTGATCAATTCATCATGTCTTACCCGATCGAAAGCCTTGGTATAGTCAACGAAGCATAAATACAAATCCTTATTCATCTCAACTGACCTCTCTATGATAGCTTTTAGGATGTATATGGCATTAATAGTTCCTTTCCCTTCCACAAATCCACACTGTTCTTCTGCTATTTCTCTTTTGATTCTATTCCTTGTCCTCATCATGATTATTCTTAACAGGATTTTTGTTACATGATTCATCAAACTGATTATACGATGGAGTTTGCATTCTATAGCCCCTGTCTTCTTTGGAAGTGCAATGAAAATTGATTTTGACATATCTTTGGGGATTTTTCCAGTGTCGTAAATTTCATTTAGGAGGGCTGTTATTTTTTCTATGCCAAATTCCTCCAGGGCTTCAATCATCTCTGTAGTAATGTTGTCTGGTCCTGAGGCTTTTCCTGGTTTCATCTTTTTCAGTGCTGCTCTAACTTCATCTTTCATTATTGGTGGTCCTTCAAAGTTCTTTTTTGTAATGTGTTCTTCGTTTCTGTCATCCTCAAAAAGGTCTTTAATGTACTCTCCCCATCTGTCTAATATTTTGTCTTTTTCCATGATAAGCGTGCCATCTTTCGATTTTAAGCAACCAGTTGATGTGCATGTATTTTTCCTGTGGACAATTTCTTCAATTCGTCTGTACATACCCTGAGGATCCGTTTTGTGTCGGTCTTCTATTTCTTTGAATTTTGTTTCCAGCCAAGGTTCCTTAGCTTTAATGCACCTATTCCTGATTTCTTTGTTTATCTTCCTGTATATCTCCTCGTTACTCTTTGCCTTCCTCCTCTCCTCTATCAAGCCCAAAATTTCATTAGTCATCCAGCTCTTTTTTGCTTTTCTATCTGCCTTAGGGATTTCTTCACAAGCTTCATTTATCGAATTTCTCAGCTTTGTCCATTGTTCCTCACTGTCACCAACGTCTTCCAGAGCACTGAATTTGTTTTGAACATGTACATTAAATTTTTGACGTATCACTTCATCTGTCTTTAAGAGTCCAAGGTTTAGTTTGATGTTGCTTTTGGTCTGTTTCCTTTTCCTTGATACAAGAATCTAACCATTCCATATAACAGTTATAATTGATAAAGATCTAATTCAAAAGTGTGTATGCGCTAAATCTTGATACAAGAATCTAACCATTCCATATAACAGTAATGAACATTAATATGGCGCTAAATCTTGATACAAGAATCTAACCATTCCATATAACAGTAATGACATTAATATGGCGCTAATCTTGATACAAGAATCTAACCATTCCATATAACAGTAATGACATTAATATGGCGCTAAATCTTGATACAAGAATCTAACCATTCCATATAACAGTGTGATTATGGCGCTAAATCTTGATACAAGAATCTAACCATTCCATATAAATAAAACATATACGCGCTAAATTGAAACAATTACATTCCATATACAGGGGATATGCCTAAATCTTGATACAAGAATCTAACCATTCCATATACAGTAAGATAATAGCTAAATTTATAACAGATTACATTCAAACGTAATGACTAATATGCGCAATTTGATACAAGAATCTAACCATTCCATATAACAGTAATACATTAATACGGCGCTAAATCTTGATACAAGAATCTAACCATTCCTTATCAGTGCATAGATTAAAGAGACTGCCAGATAACCACTGGCAGATTTGGATAGAAACAAAAAATGAATGAAAAATAAAAGTAAAAAAAAAAAGATTTGGACAGAACGCATATGGATTTGTAGGAACCCGATGAACCCCTTGTTGTACTACCTGCAGACTTTAAACTCCGACGTCAGACACAGAGCAACTTAACTCCCAGTCAGAGTCGACGAGAAGAGAGGCAGATTTTAAACTCCGACGTCAGAGTCGATGAGAAGAGAGGCAGACTTTAAACTCCGACGTCAGAGTCGATGAGAAGAGAGGCAGACTTTAAACTCCGACGTCAGAGTCGATGAGAAGAGAGGCAGACTTTAAACTCCGACGTCAGAGTCGATGAGAAGAGAGGCAGACTTTAAACTCCGACGTCAGAGTCGATGAGAAGAGAGGCAGACTTAAACTCCGACGTCAGGTCAGAAGAAGAGGGCAGACTATAAACTCCGATGTCAGCGTCACGAAAAGAAAGGCAGACTTTAAACTCCGACGTCAGCGTCACGAAAAGAGAGGCAGACTTTAAACAACGACGTCAGCGCATGAAAGAAAGCAGACTTTAAACAACGATCAGAGGCAGACTTTAAACAACGACGTCAGAGTCACGAAAAGAGAGGCAGACTTTAAACACGACGTCAGAGTCACGAAAAGAGAGGCAGACTTTAAACTCCGACGTCAGAGTCACGAAAAGAAAGGCAGACTTTAAACTCCGATGTCAGCGTCACGAAAGAAAGGCAGACTTTAAACTCCGACGTCAGAGTCACGAAAAGAGAGGCAGACTTTAAATCCGACGTCAGAGTCACGAAAAGAAAGGCAATTTAAAAGAATGCAGGATGAAGATTTCTAGGAAAGCCGGGGGATGAGGGTGGGGGTCGGGGTGAAGGAGCGGATTACTCTTCAATCCCAAAACACAATAATTAGTTTTCAACCCTGATCGTCGCGCCTTACTCAATACTTCCGGTCACACGATTATTTTCTTTCTGCCACAACCACCACCACCACCACCTTCACCACCATCACTGTCACCAACCACATCTCCACCCCCACCTCACAGCGCCTACCCCTACATCAAGTCAGTGACACGGGAGTTCTTGACGGGTGTGCATTGAGCTGTGTTCAGGTGGGCTGGTCACTTCATCCACCTGTCTCCTGTTCGGCCTTTTGTCCCTATGTCCAGTTGTCCAGTTGAGTGTGAGCGGTGTGCGGGAGTGTGGGAACACTGTGCATGTTTGACCACAGGCTGTGGTCCCAGTCTTTCACTGACCGTTAACGTCTTTGCATTGTCAGGCAGGGCGAGGGGGGCGGGAAAGATCTTGGCCTTCGCGAAGAAATACAATACAATACAATATTTTATTTATATAGCGCAAAATCTTGATAAAATAAATCTAAGCGCTAAAACAGACACACACGCAAGCACGCACACACACGCACGCACGCACGCACGCACACACAACACACACACACACACACACACACACACACACACACACACACACACACACACACACGCACATGCACACGGCTATAAATGGGGAGAAAGAATAAAACCAATGGAAAATTATAGAGAGCATATTATATACAATTATATATTACAATGTGATTCCCCTCCGAGTGGAGACAGGCTGCAGAGGATTGAGTGAGGTCAGGATTTTATGCGGAGGAGAAAAGGTGAGTTTTGAGAGCGGACTTGAAGGAGACAAAAGTAGGTTGCTGACGGACTGAGAGAGGAAGTTTGTTCCAGGAAAGTGGACCAGAAACAGAGAAGGCTCGTGGACCATAGGTATTGAGCTTAGTGCGTGGAAAGCGAAAAGTCAGAGGATCGGAGGCAGAGCGGAGAGTACGTGAGGGAACATAGATCTCAAGTAGGTTGACAGGTAATCGGGGGCTGCGTTATTGAGGCTTTTGTAGCACATGGTGTCTAGTTTGTACTGTATGCGCTTTGATACAGGGAGCCAGTGAAGTTGTGCCAGGATAGGAGATATGTGGTCAGCTTTTTTCTTTTTAGTACAAGGCGTGCAGCATTGTTTTGAATGCGCTGCAGGATGTGAATGGTGGAGGCAGGAAGACCAGACAGGAGTGAATTGCAATAGTCAATGCGAGACATTATGAAGGAGAGAACGAGTTTTGCAGTTGTTTCGACAGAGAGATACTTCCTGATCAGGCTTATACGATGGAGGTGATAGTAGCAATATCTTGCAGTTTGAGAAACACAGTTGTTCATGGATAGAGTAGAGTCAATGCAGACACCAAGGTTTTTAGCTGAATCAGAAATTGGGACTGATGTGTTACATAATGGGAGAGAAAGAGGAGGCAGCTGAGAAAGTTTCTGACAGGTGCCAATGAGGATAGCTTCTGTCTTGTCATTAAACTGAAGTTTGTTGAACGTCATCCAGTTCTTAATATCCGAGTAACACTCAGTGGTGCGAGTCAAGAGGCGCTGTATATTGTCTGGTGTGTCACTGTCTAGAAGTTAATGGCCTGACACCGCATCGCGTGACGTCACGGCAGTGGTCTATTGCCTTACGAGACGCGCAGCACATGTGTGAGGGACGGCTTGATTTCGTTATCTGATCTACATATCTCGCCGACGTTTTAGGCAAACTGTATTTGAAAACTTTCACGTCCACAAAATATATGAACTAAATATTCACACAATCATTGTATTCCTTGAAAAGTGTAGCTGACAGTGACGAAACCAGTAACAAGAAAAGTAAAAAAACCGTGGTCAATTGTGAAGCACACAAACGAAAACGGCAACTACAAAAATCTCTGTTCACTCAGACGGACATACGCACGCGAAGATAGAAGAATATGGAGAACGACAGACAGACAGACAGACAGACAGAGACAATGAAGGCGGTAAATCAGTGATACATGGACACAAACATTTACGTTAGCACGATAAATCACTTTACCATCAGCTTGCTGGAGGAAAGCAGTCAAACTCTTTAGGTGAATGTTTTCACTTTTCTAGCACAACTTGCTGTAGACGCCTCGTCTGTGAACGTTTTGCAGTAATTGTTCCAAAAAAATGTTCACCGTTCTCTGGCTACTGCAAGTTAAACATTCCTGTTCCTGTTCAACACTACCTATCAACAGCTGGAAGATCTTGAACACTTCAAGATGGATTTCATCTAACATGAGAATTATGTCTTTCTCCTTCAGTCATACACTGGCATTTTAGCTTCAGGTACTCTTCATGGATACTTGAATGTCTCAAACCACTGCCAATGTTAAATGCAGAAGCAAGTCTCTTGAGTATGAACTATGGGGAAGAGTCAGAAGGGTTTTTCTCAGCATGGTATATGTTTGAAGAGCTGATGCAAAAACCTGAACTGCCCAAAGCAGGGTTTCACAAGAATACCATTTACTGGAGAAATAAGCAGTTTCAGCTGTTCTACTAAAAACTGAAGTTTTTCTTTTGGTAGATAATCCTTCTCTTTTATCACCGTCTTCAGTCTGCTCACGTCAGCACAAGTCCTAACGTCAGTGCTGTCCATGTCGCCAGTGGGGAAATGAGAATATGTGGCTCTGTGGATTGAACATACGCCTCAGATATAAGAAATCTGAGTTCAATTCCTGGTCACACAGGGATTTTTCTCGCCTCCTCCGCTAAACCTTCACTGATGGCCCAGGTGCTGGCCTTTATTTTCACACGATTAAACGAGATCCTACATACAGAATGCACATCGCGCATGTTAACGATCCCATGGCAACAAAGAAGTTGTCCCCTACAAAAAATATGTAGGAAAGTATTCTAGGAAAGTAATTTGCTATTGTACAAAAACTGCAGAGAGAAAAAGATAAAGGTGGCGCTACATTGTGGCGACACGTTGTCCTCGTGGAGAGCAGCACTAACCTTACTTGATGTATCCGGTGTGATGAAGAGAGCAGCACTAACCTTACTTGATGTATCCGGTGTGATGAAGAGAGCAGCACTAACCTTACTTGATGTATCCAGTGTGATGAAGAGAGCAGCACTAACCTTACTTGATGTATCCAGTGTTATGAAGAGAGCAGCACTAACCTTACTTGATGTATCCATGGTATGAAGAGAGCAGCACTAACCTTACTTGATGTATCCAGTGTTACGAAGAGAGCAGCACTAACCTTACTTGATGTATTCACTGTGATGAAGAGAGCAGCACTAACCTTACTTGATGCATTCACTGTGATGAAGAGAGCAGCACTAACCTTACTTGATGTATTCACTGTGATGAAGAGAGCAGCACTAACCTTACTTGATGTATCCAGTGTTATGAAGAGAGCAGCACTAACTACGATGTATCCATGGTGATGAAGAGAGCAGCACTAACCTTACTTGATGTATCCATTGTGATGAAGAGATCAGCACTAACCTTACTTGATGTATCCAGTGTTATGAAGAGAGCAGCACTAACCTTACTTGATGTATCCAGTGTGATGAAGAGAGCAACACTAACCTTACTTGATGTATCCATGGTGATGAAGAGAGCAGCACTAACCTTACTTGATGTATCCATGGTGATGAAGAGATCAGCACTAACCTTACTTGATGTATCCAGTGTGATGAAGAGAGCAGCACTAACCTTACTTGATGTATCCATGGTGATGAAGAGAGCAGCACTAACCTTACTTGATGTATCCAGTGTGATGAAGAGAGCAGCACTAACCTTACTTGATGTATCCAGTGTGATGAAGATAGCAGCACTAACCTTACTTGATGTATCCATGGTGATGAAGAGAGCAGCACTAACCTTATTGATGTATCCATGGTGATGAAGAGAGCAGCACTAACCTTACTTGATGTATCCATGGTGATGAAGAGAGCAGCACTAACCTTACTTGATGTATCCATGGTGATGAAGAGAGCAGCACTAACATTACTTGATGTATCCATGGTGATGAAGAGAGCAGCACTAACCTTACTTGATGTATCCATGGTGATGAAGAGAGCAGCACTAACCTTACTTGATGTATCCATGGTGATGAAGAGACCAGCACTAACCTTACTTGATGTATCCATGGTGATGAAGAGAGCAGCACTAACCTTACTTGATGTATCCATGGTGATGAAGAGAGCAGCACTAACCTTACTTGATGTATCCAGTGTGATGAAGAGAGCAGCACTAACCTTACTTGATGTATCCAGTGTGATGAAGAGAGCAGCACTAACCTTACTTGATGTATCCATGGTGATGAAGAGAGCAGCACTAACCTTACTTGATGTATACATGGTGATGAAGAGAGCAGCACTAACCTTGATGTATCCATGGTGATGAAGAGAGCAGCACTAACCTTACTTGATGTATCCAGTGTGATGAAGAGAGCAGCACTAACCTTACTTGATGTATCCAGTGTGATGAAGAGAGCAGCACTAACCTTACTTGATGTATCCAGTGTGATGAAGAGAGCAGCACTAACCTTACTTGATGTATCCAGTGTGATGAAGAGAGCAGCACTAACCTTACTTGATGTATCCATGGTGATGAAGAGAGCAGCATTAACCTTGATGTATCCATGGTGATGAAGAGAGCAGCACTAACCTTACTTGATGTATCCATTGTGATGAAGAGAGCAGCACTAACCTTACTTGATGTATCCAGTGTTATGAAGAGAGCAGCACTAACCTTACTTGATGTATCCATTGTGATGAAGAGAGCAGCACTAACCTTACTTGATGTATCCAGTGTGATGAAGAGAGCAGCATTAACCTTACTTGATGTATCCAGTGTGATGAAGAGAGCAGCACTAACCTTACTTGATGTATCCATTGTGATGAAGAGAGCAGCACTAAACTTGATGTATCCATTGTGATGAAGAGAGCAGCACTAACCTTACTTGATGTATCCATTGTGATGAAGAGAGCAGCACTAACCTTACTTGATGTATCCAGTGTGATGAAGAGAGCAGCACTAACCTTACTTGATGTATCCATGGTGATGAAGAGAAATATATCCCTGAGAAAAAAAAATGTTGATGCAAGAACAAGGAACACCACAAATAAACAGCAGACGGGAGTTTGTCCAGAGTTTATCCAAGACGAATTTATCATACTTGGACCATTCCATATGCGCTCCACCCAAACCTGCCAGCAATTATCTGGCAGACTCCTTAGACCTCAGCGAAGCCCTTGATACTGGCAAGACCTTGAAATGGTGAAAGGAGGGGGAGAAGGAACCCCTATACACTAGACTGACACCTGTATACACTAGACTGACACCTCTATACACTAGACTGACACCTCTATACACTAGACTGACACCTCTATACATTAGACTGACACCTCTATACACTAGACTGACACCTGTATACACTAGACTGACACCCCTATACACTAGACTGACACCTGTATACACTAGACTGACACCCCTATACACTAGACTGACACCCCTATACACTAGACTGACACCTGTATACACTAGACTGACACCCCTATACACTAGACTGACACCTCTATACACTAGACTAACACCTCTATACACTAGACTGACACCTCTATACACTAGACTAACACCTCTATACACTAGACTGACACCTGTATACACTAGACTGACACCCTATACACTAGACTGACACCTGTATACACTAGACTGACACCTGTATACACTAGACTGACACCCCTATACACTAGACTGACACCCCTATACACTAGACTGACACCTCTGTACACTAGACTGACACCCATTACACTAGACTGACACCTGTATACACTAGACTGACACCTCTATACACTAGACTGACACCCCTATACACTAGACTGACACCCCTATACACTAGACTGACACCCCTATACACTAGACTGACACCTCTATACACTAGACTGACACCCCTATACACTAGACTGACACCCCTATACACTAGACTGACACCCCTATACACTAGACTGACACCCCTATACACTAGACTGACACCCCTATACACTAGACTGACACCCCTATACACTAGACTGACACCTCTATACACTAGACTGACACCCCTATACACTAGACTGACACCCCTATACACTAGACTGACACCCCTATACACTAGACTGACACCCCTATACACTATAACTGACACCCCTATACACTAGACTGACACCCCTATACACTAGACTGACACCTCTATACACTAGACTGACACCTCTATACACTAGACTGACACCAGCACAGAAGGAACCTCTATACACTAGACAGACACCAGTTCAGAAGGAACCTCTATACACTAGACTGACACCAGCACAGAAGGAACCTCTATACACTAGACTGACACCAGCACAGAAGGAACCTCTATACATTAGACAGACACCAGCACAGAAGGAACCTCTATACACTAGACAGACACCAGCACAGAAGGAACCTCTATACACTAGACAGACACCAGCACAGAAGTAACCTCTATACACTAGACAGACACCAGCACAGAAGGAACCTCTATACACTAGACAGACACCAGCACAGAAGGAACCTCTATACACTAGACAGACACCAGCACAGAAGGAACTCTATACACTAGACAGACACCAGCACAGAAGGAACCTCTATACACTAGACAGACACCAGCACAGAAGGAACCTCTATACACTAGACAGACACCAGCACAGAAGGAACCTCTATACACTAGACAGACACCAGCACAGAAGGAACCTCTATACACTAGACAGACACCAGCACAGAAGGAACCTCTATACACTAGACAGACACCAGCACAGAAGGAACCTCTATACACTAGACAGACACCAGCACAGAAGGAACCTCTATACACTAGACAGACACCAGCAGAACGATGGAAACATTACGATGGGCAGCGCCAAAGATATATTTTGATATTGGGGGCTGGAATTGAACTCGAGATATCAGATGTTGAGTCCACAAACCCATGGAAAGAGCCACACGGCCAGAAGACAGGAAGGAGGTTAAGATGATCAAGTGGTATAACAAGATTGAGTTCCAGTTTTGAACTCATGTAGATATTTTAGCTGTCTGTAGTGTTACTCTGTGTGTGTATGTGTTGTGTGTGTGTGTGTGTATGTGTGTGTATGTGTGTTTGTGTGTGTGTATGTGTGAATGTGTGTGTGTGTTTGTGTGTATGTATGTGTATGTGTGCGTTTGCGTGTGCGTGTGCGTGTGCGTGTGTGTGTGTGTGTATGTGTATGTGAGTGTGTGTGTGTATGTGTGTGTGTGTGTGCGTATGTGAATGCATGAGTGAGTGTGTGTGTGCATGAGTGTACGCGTATATATATATTTAGAGAGAGAGAGAGAGAGAGAGAGAGAGAGAGAGAAAGAGAGAGAGAGAGATCTATCTATTATCTGGCTATCTATCTATCTATCTATCTATCTATTTATCTGTCTGTCTGTCTATCTATCTGTCTGTCTGTCTGTCTGCCTGCCTCTCTGCTCTCTCTCTCTGTCTCTGTCTCTCTGTCTGTCTGTCTCTCTGTCTCTCTTCTTTAAAGATGACATACACAGATACACATGTCATTACAGCGCAACCAAGATTGTCCCAACGACAGACTGATACAAGTACTAGCATAAGATACAAAACACAAAAGCCAGGTAGAACCCCAAGACCTGGCCAGCTCGTGGGTTTATATACAGGCTTAAGGTTTGTCCCATGATCATTGTGGATCTCCATCACATGGCGCCAGTGGCGTCAGTGCATATGGAATTCATTCCAGAGCACGCCAGCCACCTCGCTTCCCTACGACCTCAGCGTGGCGGAGCAACCGTTGAAGTTTGAAATGTCTTCCATCTCATCCCAGCCTAACCTCATTTAAAGCCGAAGGCTCTACCACCTCCCTCTCCTATGAC
>JAPXFY010000013.1:2003157-2005657 GCA_030674185.1 Monoplex corrugatus | reverse complement strand
TGCAGCAGTGTGGCTTTGATGCATACAGTTGTCAGCCATTTTTAGGAGTGGGGTGGGGGTGGGGGTGCACCACCTGGAAGGGGGGGGAGCAAATGAAAGCCTGGAAGGGTACATCAGTAGGGCTTTGATGTTGGCAATGGTTAGCTAGCAGTGGCAACAATGGGCGCTGTGTAATGGCCAGCTACTGCAACATGTCACAGACGGGGATCTGAGGGATAAACGTCTGGCTGTGAGTGTCAGTCCTCCCTGTCTCCTTTGTCATACAGCACCAGCACTTGGATCTGACTTCTGAGATGATGCGTTGGCTGTCTTCACCTGTGACATGCCAGTCATCATCATCATGTGTGTGAGTGGGGGAGTGGGGGCACCTGTGACATGCCAGTCATCATCATCATGTGTGTGTGAGTGGGGGAGTGGGGGAGTGGGGGCACCTGTGACATGTCAGTAGTCATCATGTGTGTGTGAGTGGGGGAGTGGGGGCACCTGTGACATGCCAGTCATCATCATAATGTGTGTGAGTGGGGGAGTGGGGGAGTGGGGACCTGTGACATGCCAGTCATCATCATCATGTGTGTGAGTGGGGAGTGGGGAGTGGGGATGGAACCAGTTGGGGAGTGGGGGTGGGAGTGGGGTGGGCACCTGTGACATGCCAGTCATCATCATCATGTGTGTGAGTGGGGGAGTGGGGAGTGGGGGAGTGGGGGCACCTGTGACATGCCAGTCATCATCATGTTGTGAGTGGGGGAGTGGGGGAGTGGGGGAGTGGGGACACCTGTGACATACCAGTCATCATCATCATGCGTGTGAGTGGGGGAGTGGGGGACTGTGTGGACCTATGCCAGTTATCATCATCATGTGTGTGAGTGGGGGAGTGGGGCACCTGTGACATGCCAGTCATCATCATCATGTGGTGGGAGTGGGGAGTGGGGCACCTGTGAAACTATAAGATCATACATTGTGTAAGATTGTTTGGAGTTTGAGATATTTTCAAAATGGGTTCATTGCATTCGGACAATTCCATGTACGTTCTACACAAATCTGCCAGCAATTATATGGTCGACTCTGTGATCCTGCGCTGGCAAAGCCTTGAAATGGGGAGAAGAACAGACCTTTGAAATACTGCATCACCAAGATGATAGGAGAATTAAGGTGAGCATTAAACACGCCAGTTGATGCCATACTGGGTTGTACTGACATTGACATGTGAGATTTTGAGACTTAGGTTCTTGTGAAACCACGCATCCTGCACATATAGCAGACAGTTTCTTTGACATTACTTGGCTTTGCTTTCAGAGATCTGAGGTCTTACTGTGACAATTACAACACAACACAACAGAAGACATTCAGTCTGAGTAGAGGCTATAGGTTCGACCAGTAGGTGTGATTAATTCTTTGTTCCACACGTAATAGCTCGTGAACAACCAAGTGAAGTGTGGTTAATTTTTTCTTCATCTAATTCCTAAAAACGCCAACACGGGGCAATGCGCAACAGCAATTTCTAACAAATAATAAAATGAAAGCCACCAGGGGCCACCAGTCTTGAAACACGTAAAACTGGACAATGTACTTCCTAGTGTCTTACATTGATCCAACAAGATGTATCAGTTACTAAAAACACGTAGGAATCAAACCCAAGACCTCATCATTGCCACTTGGCCAGTTCTTTACATAGCAGTGAGTTGGAACCAGAAAAACAAAAAATAGAATCAGAACGCGTATTCAATACAACAAGACAACACAGGCGCAAATTTTCGGCCAACTGGCCCTTGTCAAGCGTAAGATTACAAACAAACACCAGATACAAAAATGATGTGAAAAAGACTGAAACTTCCCTGTTGCTTCGTCCAGTCGGAAAAAAAGTGTCTTTATCAAATCAGTGACGAACAAAATCCTCACTGACATCATCATCCTGGTATCGATAATGCCATGACCAGAACAGTGACCACCAACCATTCTAACACCACAATCTTTTACAGTAACCACACACGCACAAAGTGAACCATTTTAGAAGTTTAGAAGTTTAGAAGGCTGGCAGCAAGGAGCAATTGAAGCTTGAAATCCCCCCCCCCCCCCAATTGCATACAGGAGTGGGGCTTTGATGTTAGCAGCCAGAAGCCATTGCAAGTGGTGGTGGTGACTCAGTCAGGGAGCAATTGCACACTCAACCCACCCCAAGCCTGAAGCACACAGCAATGTGACTTTGATGTTGGCAATGTTAGCCTGGTTAGCAACAATGGGCGCTGTGTAATGACGTGCTAATGCAACAGGTTACACATGTGGGTCTCCGGGATAAAAGGCTGGCTGCAAATGTCAACCATTTGTCATACGGAACCAGGACTTGGGTCTGACTCCTGGATTCAAGCGTTTGCTGCAGTCATCTCTGACATGTCGTTCATCATCATCATGTGTGGGCAATGGGGGGGGGGGGGAGCACCTGTGAAATTATCAGCCCATTCAGCACATATTACTCTATTAATATACGCTGGGTTTAAGAAATACA
>JAPXFY010000013.1:1990657-2000657 GCA_030674185.1 Monoplex corrugatus | reverse complement strand
AACTAACTGACTGACTGACTGATTTATTAACTGACTGGTTGATTAAGATAACTAACTGACTGACTAGATTTATTAACTGACTGGTTGATTAAGATAACAACTGACTGACTGACTGATTTATTAACTGACTGGTTATTAAGATAACTAACTGACTGATTTATTAACTGACTGGTTGATTAAGATAACACACTAACTGACTGATTTATTAACTGACTGGTTGATTAAGATAACTAACTGACTGATTTATTAACTGACTGGTTGATTAAGATAACTAACTGACTGATTTATTAACTGACTGGTTGATTAAGATAACTAACTGACTGCTGATTTATTAACTGACTGGTTGATTAAGATAACTAACTGACTGACTGACTGATTTATTAACTGCCTGGTTGATTAAGATAACTAACTGACTGACTGACTGATTTATTAACTGCCTGGTTGATTAAGATAACTAACTGACTGAAAGACTGATTTATTAACTGATGGTTGATTAAGATAACTAACTGACTGATTTATTAACTGACTGGTTGATTAAGATAACTAACTGACTGATTTATTAACTGACTGGTTGATTAAGATAACTAACTGACTGATTTATTAACTGACTGGTTGATTAAGATAACTAACTGACTGATTTATTAACTGACTGGTTGATTAAGATAACTGACTGACTGACTGATTTATTAACTGACTGGTTGATTAAGATAACTAACTGACTGATTTATTAACTGACTGGTTGATTAAGATAACTAACTGACTGATTTATTAACTGACTGGTTGATTAAGATAACTAACTGACTGATTTATTAACTGACTGGTTGATTAAGATAACTAACTGACTCATTTATTAACTGACTGGTTGATTAAGATAACTAACTGACTGACTGATTTATTAACTGACTGGTTAAAGATAACTAACTGACTGACTGATTTATTAACTACCTGGTTGATTAAGATAACTAACTGACTGACTGACTGATTTATTAACTACTGGTTGATTAAGATAACTAACTGACTGACAAACTAGGTAACTCAGGGACAGAGTTGAAATAAATGCTACATGTAAACAAGGTTTTAACAAAGTAGAAAGAAAGAAGAACAGAACGAAACACACACAGAAAAGAAATCAGAAGAACAAGAAAACCAATATAAGCGTGTATTTAACAAAACAAGACAAAACAAGCGCAAATTTTCGGCCAACCGGCCTTTGTCAACGCGAACGCACGGTCACAAACAGATCACAAACACCACACAATGGATAATAAAAACAGGACTAAAAACTTCCCTGCCGCCTCGTCTTCATGAGCAGTAGTAACGAGGCGGCAGGGAAGTTACATTGGTTTTCTTGTTCTTCTGGTTCCTGTTTGCTTGGGCGCGGGCAGTCGCACTTGTTTTGGATCACAGACAGAAAAGAAAGAACGAAAGAAAGAAAGGAACAGGCATGAACCGACCGCAATGGTGCAAACAATATCCATTCTCTGTCTGTCTGTCTGTCTGTCTGTCTGTCTGTCTGTCTGTCTCTCTCTCTCTCTCTCTCTCTCTCTCTCTCTTGTGAGTGTGTGTGTGTGTGTGTGTGTGTGTGTGTGTGTGTGTGTGTGTGTGGGGTGTAAAAAAGGAGCAAGACCTTCGTGCAAGAAGGGGATGGGTGGGTGGGTGTAAGTTTGGGGGATTAATAATCGACGTGACAGTTTGCGCGCACCCACGTGACCGCATGTATCTGAAAATTCGTGCACCCACACACTGTGTTTCACGGTGCGCATTTGCCCCACCCAAAGTGACAAGATGTATTTCTCTTTCCATCACACTTGGTGTGCTTATAGCGTCTAGATAGAATGATTTATTCTTGTTCCTCTAACAAGTTTTTGTGTTCAGGACTGACAGTTTATGCACAGCTTGAACTCGCAATGCACAAACTAGGGGGTGGGGTGGGGTGGGGGGCAGTTATTCACTGTTTTTCTCCTTTACCCTTTCCACAGCTTCTCGGAGAAAGCTGATGGATAGGGTGAGGGAATAAAAGGACTACAAGTCTTTAGATAAATCATAATGCCAAAACGTCTTTGTCGTTTTGTGCACACGACCTGAGAACTGCCTAGCGCAGAGTTAAGTTGAATGAACGCCTGTGGGGTCGTTTTGAAATAAAAATGATAATTTAGTATGACATGGGGGATTGGGGAGGATTTCTTATTAAGGGTCTTTATATTGTGGCGGTGAGCGAAAACTTTTTTTTTTAAATTCCAGTTAAACCCTTTGGGTGTTTTTTGCTGAATGTCGTCGATGACTATGTTGTGTGGTGTGTGTGTGTGTGTGTGTGTGTGTGTGTGTGTGTGTGTGTGTGTGTGTGTGTGTGTGTGTGTGTTGTGTGTGTGCGTGCGTGTGTGTGTGTGTGTGTGTGTGTGTGTGTGTGTGTGTGTGTGTGTGTGTGCGTGTAATGCGTGGTGACGTGTAATGCAGAAAGAGGGCGGAAAGCTGTGATGATCGTGTGTATGATGGTGAGTAACCAGATGCACAGGCTTACCTGTCGTGATACCAGTTTTACCTGACGTCATAAAAATGCCACTCTGTCTCTCTGTCTCTCTCTTCCACTCTCTCTTAATGTCTTTATGCTGTCACATCTAATTAGTTTGTATTAACATATGATCTTCATGGCCACTGCAGTGTGCTTGTGTTAGTGTATAACCTTCAGTGAGGACTGGGTGTAAAACAAACTAGACTCTACATGATCTAAGCCTGTGCACTGCCCACCAATAATCCGTGCTTGTTCTCTCGCTGTACAATGTATGTGGCGCTTTAGCTCCTCTCTCTCTCTGTCTCTCTGTCTGTCTCTGTTTCTCTATCTCTGTCTCTCTCTGTCTCTGCCTGTCTCTCTTTCTGTCTCTCTCTCTGTTTCTGTCTCTGTCTGTCTGTCTGTCTCTGTCTCTCTCTCACTCTGTATGTGTGTGGGTCTATATCTCTCTGTGTCTCTCTTTATCTGACTGTCTGTCTGTCTGTCTGTCTGTCTCTCTCTCTCTGTGACTCTCTGTCTGTTTCTCTCTATCTCTTATCAAAGGGATAATTATACCTGCGGCCATTTCTTCACGAATGACCATCTTCACCACCCTTCCCTCCACCTCACCCTCCATCCACCACACTCCACCCTCCACCCCCTCCTCCCTCCACCCTCCTCCCTCCTCCCTTCTCCCTTCTGAACCTTGTTCCTATTTTGTTTGTTATTAAATGATGTTTGCTGTTCTTTCTTCTTTTTGATTTGTGTGTTTGAATTTCTTTTATAACTGATTTTTTTTTTATTCCTCTAATTTTAGTAACCCTTTGACTCCTGCACCTTATCCACCAACCGGAAATAAATTAACCCTTTGACTCCCTCACCCTATCGTGCAGGAAGCTGGTGGATAGGGTGAGGGAGTCAAAGGGTTAAGTTTTCCCTTTGCTAGTATGGTTGACACTACTGGAGGCTGGTGGACAGGTGCGGGAAATCAAAGGATTAATGCATTTAAGATATTTCAGGTTAGATCTAATTTTACTGTCCTTGATTAATAAAGTGTTTACTAGGGGTTAGAAGGCAGACAGACAGATAGACAGAGAAAGACAGACACACACACAGCAAAAAAGACAGAGGGAGAGACAAAGAGATACAGAGAGAGAGACAGGCAGACAAATTGATAGAGAGGCTGGTGAAAAAAAAACAGAAAAAGAAAAAAAGAGACAGAGAGAGACATATACAGAGAGAGAGACAGACACGCACAGAGAAGGACAGTGAGACAAAGACAGACAGACAGACAGACAGAAAGGGAGAAACAGATATTGGAGAGAGAGGGGAGAGAGGGGAGAGAAAACAACAGACAGACAGAGAGAGACAGAGACAGACAGACACACAGAGAAACAGACAAGAGACACAGACACAGACGGACAAACAGACAGAGACAGACACAGAGAGAAACAGACAAGAGACACTCAGAGAGACAGAAAGACAAACAGACAGACAGAGAGACAGAAAGACAGACAGACACAGAGAGAAACAGACAAGAGACAGACAGAGACAGAGAGACAGACACAGAGAGAAAAAGACAAGAGAGAGACAGAGACACAGATAGACAGACAGAGTCGGATAGCTAGACAGAGACAGAGAAAGAGACAGAGACAGTTAGAGAGAGAGGCAGACAGACAGACAGCGAGCGAGTGAGAGAGAGAGAGAGAGAGAGAGAGAGAGAGAGAGAGAAAACACACCCCACACACACAACACACACACACACACACACACACAAGATGGCCAGTGGGGATACAGGCACGTGCACATATTGACATACACAACACAGCGCTATACCGTCTCCCCTCCCTCTTGTCCCCCCACCCTTCATCATTCCACTCCCTCCTCAATCTATGACTGTCTCTCTCTCTCTCTCTCTCTCTCTCTCCTTCTCCCTCCCTCTCTCTCTTCCCTCCCTCCCCCCCCCCCCCCAATCTCTACTGCCGTCGCCGTTACTGGAGCCAAAGAATTGATAATGTTTGAGGAAGAGAAAGAGGACGGATGGAGATTAAAAATAGACACAATTATGCCCGCGTGTTATGAATATGTCGCAAGCACGCGCACACTCCCTCATAGATGTAATTAAACAGTAGACACACGGATAGATAGAAAGATAGACAGATGTCATTAATCAGACCAACATTGGTATCATCTCAGAAGTAACACTGCACACACTCTTACAGCGTGGAACGGAAAGTGTTTGCGTTTTTCCTGGAACAGAGATAAAGGAAAAGTGAAGAAAAGGAAAAGACAACTGGAGAACAAGCAAGTTTGTCAAACCGCCTGTGTGTGCGTGTGTGGGCTGTTTGTTGATTGTTGTCCAGATATGTATGTAAGTTTGTCATGATTTGTATATGTGGGTGTCTCCTCTTTGCTGTTGTTGTTGTTGTTGTTGTTGTAGCTGTTGTCGGCCATCATGCTGTGTGGATATGGGTGTTATGTATGAATGTAGGTGTGTATGTCTGTGTGCGGGCATGTGAGTATATGCACGCATTTACTGTTATTTGTTATTTTCATCTCTTACCTGTTTATTTATCTACATTCTCCTTTAGTTTGTATTCATTTATTCATCTACATACCTTCTTCTTATTCACTTACTTACTTTTGTACTTACTTACTTATTCACTCACTCACTTACTTACATACCTGTCTATGAGTAAAAAAAATATTGTCTTCATCTAGTTGATAGACAGCTGAGCATTGACTGGAGGGTGTTTTTCTATCATGTGAGACAAGTTTATACAGAATAGCTAGTTGTGTTGTGATTCAGACCTTTAATTTTATATATATGTGTGTGTGTGTGTGTGTGTGTGTGTGTGTGTGTGTGTGTGTGTGTGTGTGTGTGTGTGTGTGTGTGTGTGTGTGTGTGTGTATGTGTTCTGTTTTTTAGTTTTGTTTTTGTTTTGTTTTTTTGAAGATAAGATACACACACACATGTCATTTACGAGTAACCAAGATTATTCCAGTATAGGCCGATAAAATCCTGTACAAACTAGATTAGGTAAAACATAGGCTAGGTAGGGCCTCAGGCCCTGTCCAACTCACGGTTTATGTGCAGGCTTAAGGCTTGTGCCATGGTCACCATACACATGGCATCTGTGACGTTAGTGCATATGGAATTCGTTCCAAGCGCGGAGACATCGTCTTGAGAACATTTAATTGAAACTGAAACTTATTTTATCAAAGTGTGTTAGCAAGACTTTTTAAAATGTTTATAAATGATGTCTTTACCAAACTTGTGTCAAAGCAGTGGATCATCAAATGAAAAAAAGAAAAAAAAAAGGAATATGGAATCAAGATTAAAGTCACAATGTTCCTCATGAAAAAAAATACAATACAATACAATACAATACAATACAATACAATAATATAATACAATGCAATGTAATGCAATGCAATACAATACAATATAATATAATACAATGCAATACAATACAATACAATACAATACAATACAATGCAATGCAATGCAATGCAATGCAATACAATACAATACAATACAGTACAGTACAATAAGATAAAACAAGATAAAATAAAATAAAATAAAACAAGATAAAATAAAATAAAATAAAATAAAATAAAAATAAAATAAAAATAAAATAAAATAAAATAAAATATAAAATAAAATAAAATAAAATAAATAAAATAAAATAAAATAAAAATGAAATAAAAGATATACGTAAGAGTCCATTTTTAGAGTAAAATGTGTGAGCAGGACTTTCCAGAACATCTGACAATACTAGAAATCTGTTGTTCCAGTTGTAATGTCTGCATCATCCTCAAGGCATGTCAAGTTTTATTTCAACGGAACCTTCATCATGCTCACACACACACATATATATATATATATACACACACAGGTCGGACAGATGTACCGCTACTGGTAACCTGGAACCCAGTACTACCTGTCACAGGGTCGAATTGCTGGCGACTAAACCAGCATCCCCACCAGTCCTCTCAGGAGGATGGTGAGGAGGGTGGCTAGAAACCCTGGTGGAAATAAATTAGAGCCATCAAAGGGCTCCAGCTCTGGAGAGCTACCCGCGGCCATCTAGCTAAGGGAGTAAACCCTGACAGTAAATCCGGTGTGGGGCCCCTAAGGCGGATGGATGGCAAACTTTGTCACTTTCCGGCAGCTCCTGCGGCCGCGTTGGCACCAAAACGTAACAGCCCTGCTGTTCTTTTGGATCTGTCAGCGAGGTGGAGAGGGGGACAAATTGCATGGGCAACAGCCTGTCTTCCATATTACACTGCCCAGGCTTACATCCATCCATCCATCCACAAACACTCTGCACCTACGACCTGGAGAGGACACTCCAGCCTCGCTACAAACACTAGTGTCGGCACAACACGGGAAGCAACAGATACCGGTGATAAGTCATTGCTCAACTGGCGTAGAGCTGACGCCAGGGGTTGCTTTTGACGGTGGGAGAGACCTTCGTGTCTTACTGGACAGCTACCGCCCGCCTAAGCTGGGTAGCCCCCAGCCAATCAGGTGCTGTCCCGCCACAACCTGCCTTCTTCATTGAGTGCATGAAGATTAGGAGAAAATCTGACAAGCAGGTCGTTAATTACGCACCAGGCAAAAGAAAAATTCAAATTCAAGAAACGGATCAGGAAAACGATCAGTAGTGAAACTGGGCTGCTGGAATGTCCGAACAATGATGCCTGGGCTCTCCCAAGATCTGCAAGACATTAGCGACGCCAGAAAGACCGCCGTCATAAACAGCGAGCTAAAGATGCTCAATGTGGACATTGCCACTCTGCAGGAAACACGGCTGGCTGACTCAGGAACACTAAAGGAAAGGGACTACACCTTCTTCTGGCAAGGAAAGAGTTCTGATGCCCCAAGCGAGTACGGAGTAGGCTTTGCAGTAAGGAACAGCCTGCTGAACATGATTGAACCAGGCAGCGGCGGTTCAGAACGACTCTTGACTCTCTGCCTCAACACCACCGAAGGCTATGTCACTCTCATCAGCGTTTATGCCCCAACTCTGTCTGCCTCTCCAGACGCCAAGGATGAGTTCTACGAAAATCTTGCATCAACCATAAGGAACATCCCCAGGACAGAACAACTTGTTCTCCTGGGCGACTTCAACGCCAGAGTGGGTGCAGACAATGACTCATGGCCCTCCTGCCTCGGTTCCTTTGGAGTGGGGAAAATGAATGAGAATGGACAGCGACTGCTTAGTTTTGCGTCTGCCATGAACTGTGCATCGCCAACTCCTTCTTCAAGACGAAGCTTCAACACAAAGTCTCCTGGAGGCACCCACGCTCAAAACAGTGGCACCAACTGGATTTGATCCTAGTAAGACGTGCCGCTATCAAAAACGTTCTCCACACTCGCTCTTATCACAGCGCAGACTGCGACACAGACCACTCTCTGGTATGTTGCAAGATCAGGCTGCAACCAAAGAAGTTCCACTGCTCAAAGAAACAAGGGAACCCTCGCATTGACGTCAGCAAGATGTCTCAGCCAGATCTTGTAGAACAGTTCGCAGAGGCCTTTTAGAGAGAATACGATGCATTGCAGCCCAGAGACTCTGCCACAGAGAGATGGGAAACGCTACGAGACACCATGCACCGCATTGCTATGGCCACCTTTGGGAAGAAAACTGTGAAGTCCCTCGACTGGTTTGAGGCCAAATCATCAAAGATGACTCCCACTGTTGAGGCCAAGCGCGCCGCACTCACCGAGTATAAGCGGTCACCCAGCGAGAAGAACCTGCAAATCCTCAGGGCTCCCAGGAGTAAGGTTCAGCTTAACGCCAGGCGCTGTGCAAACGAGTACTGGACAGAGCTCAGCGAAGAGATACAGAGTGCTGCTGAAAGAGGCAACATCCGAGGAATGTATGATGGCATCAAGAAGGCACTGGGACCAACACAGAGCAAGACCGCCCCCCTCAAATCCTCCACTGGGGAAGTAATCAGCGATCCTAACCAACAGATGGAAAGATGGGCAGAACACTACTCCGACCTCTACTCCACACAGAACATGGTGTCCCCCTCAGCCCTCGATGCCATCAAGTGCATGCCGGTAATGGAAGAACTTGACGCAGAGCCAACTGCGGACGAACTCAGCAAGGCCATTGATAGCCTGGCATCAGGCAAGGCACCTGGCAACGATGGAATTTCCCCAGACCTTATCAAGCACTGCAAGACTTCTCTTCTGCACTCTTTGCACGCAGTCCTCTGTCAGTGTTGGAATGAGGGAGCTGTACCGCAGGACATGAGGAACGTCAAGATCGTCACCCTGTACAAAAACAAGGGCGAAAGGAGCGACTGCAACAACTACAGAGGTATCTCGCTCCTCAGCATTGTTGGCAAAGTCTACGCTCGGGTCCTCCTAATCCGCCTGCAGAAACTGGCTGAACGCGTCTACCCGGAATCACAGTGTGGTTTTCGAGCAGAGAGATCCACGGTAGACATGGTCTTTTCCCTTCGCCAAATCCAGGAGAAGTGCAGAGAGCAGCGGATGCCCCTGTATGTGGCATTCATTGACCTCACCAAGGCCTTTGACCTAGGCAGCAGAGATGGCCTTTTCAGGGCTCTCCGAAAAATCGGCTGCCCCCCACAAACTGCACAGCTTGATTGAGTCTTCCACTCCAACATGAAAGGGACGGTGCAGTTCAACGGAAACCTCTCCAAGCCCTTCGACGTACGCAGCGGTGTGAAACAAGGCTGCGTCCTGGCCCCAACCCTCTTTGGAATCTTCTTCGCTCTCCTCCTGAGGCATGCATTCAGCACAGCGCAAGAAGGGATCCACCTGCGGATCCAGATCAGACGGCAGGCTCTTCAACTTCGCCCACCTCAGAGCAAGGACAGAGGTCCGTGAAGCCCTCATCAGAAACATGCTATTTGCCGACGATGCCTCAGTTGTGACCCACATCAGCGGGACTTGCATTCACTAATGGACAGCTTCTCCCAGGCCTGCAAAGATTTTGGTCTGACCATCAGTCTTAAGAAGACAAACGTCCTGGGCCAAGACACGCCATCTCCACCAGCCATCACCATTGATGACTACGAGCTTGAAGCCATCCATCAATTCACATATCTTGGGTCCACCATCACTGATAACCTCTCCCTTGACACAGAGATCGACAAGAGGATCGGGAAGGCAGCCACAACACTAGCCCGCCTCACACAAAGGGTGTGGACAAATCCCAAGCTGACCAAGAAGACAAAGATGGCTGTATACAACGCCTGTGTCCTCAGCACCTTGCTGTATGGCAGTGAGGCGTGGACCACGCATGCTCATCAGGAAAAAAGGCTCAATACCTTCCACCTGAGAAGCCTACGGCGCATACTCGGCATTTTCTGGCAAGACAAGGTGACCAACACCGAAGTCCTGACCCGCGCTGGCCTCCCAACCATGCATACCATGCTGAGACAGCGTCGGCTGCGCTGGTTGGGCCACGTTCGCCGCATGGAAGATGGTCGCATCCCAAAAGACATCCTTTATGGTGAGCTTGCCAC
>JAPXFY010000013.1:1983157-1985657 GCA_030674185.1 Monoplex corrugatus | reverse complement strand
GATGGACTCATCAGATGACATGAAGACAATATGGACAACGTTATCAAGAAGAGACATGAAGATGGACTGGCCACGCCACCCAACGAGACAACGAGCTGATGTCGAGAGAGGAAGACCCAAGAACACCTGGCGACAAACAATGCAAGGAAAACCCAAGGCCATGAAACACACCCAGGGTGCCATAACAGAGACTGGCCTAGAGTAGACAGGAGTGACAGACCTTCGTTGCTGCCCGTCATACCAACAGCATCATGGGAAGTAAACATTTACAGGGAGATAATCTCCCCACAGGACGGCCAGGTCGTTGACACCGGTGTTTGTCAAACTCTCGCTTCAAATAAAAAGTAATCCTTTCGTTTAACACTAAAGGAGAGTGATTCAGATCGGCCCGTAACCCATGCAGGAGCGCTGATGTGTGTATGTGTGTTTCCCTGCTACAGACGATGACAATGAACATGCAGGTGCTCATTCCAGAACAACCCTGTTTCTGCAGTTAGCACTCTGTATTTGAGAGTCGTACGGCAGCAAAAATAACAGACAAACCAAACTGTCCAAAGACAGCAACAGGTTGGAACAAGTCCACCATCCACTCCGTTATACTTCATATTTTTGGATCTTCATATTTTTGAATCTTCAAATTTTTGTTCACCATTTACATGGTCAGGCCACATCTGGCCATGAATGTGGCCACCCCTTCTGCTTCTTGCCGGTTGCCACGGAGCTTGGTGGCCAGAGGAGTTGTAGTCGGCCATGTCTCTTGTCACTCCTCTTGATAGAGGTGACATGGCTGTAATGTTTATTGTGTTCAGCAGTCTGGTCCTGTTGATAGAGGTGACATGGCTGTAATGTTTATTGTGTTCAGCCGTCTGGTCCTGTTGATAGAGGTGACATGGCTGTAATGTTTATTGTGTTCAGCCGTCTGGTCCTGTTGATAGAGGTGACATGGCTGTAATGTTATTGTGTTCAGCTGTCTGGTCCTGTTGATAGAGGTGACATGGCTGTAATGTTTATTGTGTTCAGCCGTCTGGTCCTGTTGACCGTAGGAAGCAAGTTGGTGATGGGTCTGGTCAATGTTATTTCCAACTTGGTAGTGCGGTGACCATCTCCACCACAGCGGGTCGCAGGTCGCGGACGGCGGATGACTTTCAGATATGGATGTTAGCTGCAACACGCCAGGCTTGCCTGGACGAACGATGCAGTTTGTATACCCCCATCATCCCCCACCCTTCGGTGGTAATTGGCACCAGTCTGTAATGCTACTGACAGGTAGGACAGCGACGAAGATCCTTCATTCCTGTTTGCTACGGACCAGCTCCTGTACAGTACCTCAGATGTGTGTCAGGGCCTTGAGGTCTACTTCTGTTGTTCGTCACCAGATGTTGTTGTTTCTTCCTGTCTTACGTCTTCCTTCTGGTGTCCAGTGAAGGGCAGTCTGGGTGACGTTGTCTTGCTGTCTTCCTTCTGCTGTCCAGTGAAGGGCAGTCCTGGTGACGTTGTCCTGCTGTCTTCCTTCTGGTGTCCAGTGAAGGACAGTCCAGGTGATGTTGTCCTGCTGTCTTCCTTCATCGGTGACGTTGTCCGTCTCCTCGGTGTCAGTGAAGGGCAGTCCTGGTGACGTTGTCCTGCTGTCTTCCTTCTGCTGTCCAGTGAAGGACAGTCCAGGTGATGTTGTCCTGCTGTCTTCCTTCTGGTGTCCAGTGAAGGGCAGTCTGGTGATGTTGTCCTGCTGTCTTCACGGTGTCCAGTGAAGAACAGTCCGGGTGATGTTGTCCTGCTGTCTTCATGGTGTCCAGTGAAGGACAGTCCAGGTGATGTTGTCCTGCTGTCTTCCTTCTGGTGTCCAGTGAAGAACAGTCCAGGTGATGTTGTCCTGCTGTCTTCATGGTGTCCAGTGAAGGACAGTCCAGGTGATGTTGTCCTGCTGTCTTCCTTCTGGTGTCCAGTGAAGGGCAGTCTGGGTGATGTTGTCCTGCGTCTTCATGGTGTCCGTGCATGAGAACAGTCCAGGTGATGTTGTCCTGCTGTCTTCATGGTGACCGTGAAGGGCAGTCCTGGTGATGTTGTCCTGCTGTCTTCATGGTGTCCTGTGAAGGGCAGTCCTGGTGATGTTGTCCTGCTGTCTTCATGGTGTCCAGTGAAGGACAGTCCGGTGATGTTGTCCTGCTGTCTTCATGGTGTGTCCGTGAAGGACAGTCCGGGTGATGTTGTCTGCTGTCTTCATGGTGTCCAGTGAAGAACAGTCCGGGTGATGTTGTCCTGCTGTCTTCACATGATGTGTCCAGTCCATCTCCATCGTCTGTACATGATGATGGTGTCCATACTGTCTTGACTGTAGTGGAAAAGCAGTTATTCCCTACAGATGGTGATGGACCAGAGCACTCATATGATTCTTGGAAAAATTCTTTGTGATTAAAAGCGTGAAAAGGTACGGGACTGATGAAGGACATGACAGAAAGAACAGAGAGAGACAAATATATAATCATAATTATGTATGTTTAGA
>JAPXFY010000013.1:1975657-1978157 GCA_030674185.1 Monoplex corrugatus | reverse complement strand
GTCCCCACCCACTGCAAGTACATCCCCTCCCCTTGTTGTCCCCACCCACTGCAAGTACATCCCCTCCCCTTGTTGTCCCCACCCACTGCAAGTACATCTCCTTCCCTTGTTGTCCCCACCCACTGAAAGTACATCTCCTCCCCTTGTTGTCCCCACCCACTGCAAGTACATCCCCTTCCCTTGTTGTCCCCACCCACTGCAAGTACATCTCCTCCCCTGGTTGTCCCCACCCACTGCAAGTACATCTCCTTCCCTTGTTGTCCCCACCCACTGCAAGTACATCTCCTTCCCTTGTTGTCCCCACCCACTGCAAGTACATCTCCTCCCCTTGTTGTCCCCACCCACTCCAAGTACATCTCCTTCCCTTGTTGTCCCCACCCACTGCAAGTACATCTCCTCCCCTGGTCGTCCCCACCCACTCCAAGTACATCTCCTTCCCTTGTTGTCCCCACCCACTGCAAGTACATCTCCTCCCCTTGTTGTCCCCACCCACTGCAAGTACATCCCCTCCCCTTGTTGTCCCCACCCACTGCAAGTACATCTCCTCCCCTTGTTGTCCCCACCCACTGCAAGTACATCTCCTTCCCTTGTTGTCCCCACCCACTGCAAGTACATATCCTTCCCTTGTTGTCCCCACACACTGCAAGTACATCTCCTTCCCTTGTTGTCCCCACCCACTGCAAGTACATCTCCTTCCCTTGTTGTCCCCACCCACTGCAAGTACATCTCCTTCCCTTGTTGTCCCC
Source organism: Monoplex corrugatus (assembly GCA_030674185.1). Lineage (NCBI taxonomy): Eukaryota > Metazoa > Mollusca > Gastropoda > Littorinimorpha > Ranellidae > Monoplex > Monoplex corrugatus. The sequence continues at coordinate 1,977,411 of JAPXFY010000013.1, read as the reverse complement.
ACCCACTGCAAGTACATCTCCTTCCCTTGTTGTCCCCACCCACTGCAAGTACATCTCCTCCCCTTGTTGTCCCCACCCACTCCAAGTATATCTCCTCTCCTTGTTGTCCCCACCCACTGCAAGTACATCTCCCCTTGTTGTCCCCACCCACTGCAAGTACATCTCCTTCCCTTGTTGTCCCCACCGACTGCAAGTACATCTCCTCCCCTGTTGTCCCCACCCACTGCAAGTACATCTCCTCCCCTTGTTGTCCCCACCCACTCCAAGTACATCTCCTTCCCTTGTTGTCCCCACCCACTGCAAGTACATCTCCTCTCCTTGTTGTCCCCACCCACTGCAAGTACATCTCCTCTCCTTGTTGTCCCCACCCACTGCAAGTACATCTCCTCTCCTTGTTGTCCCCACCCACTGCAAGTACATCTCCTCCCCTTGTTGGCCCCACACACTGCAAGTACATCCCTCCCCTTATTGTCCCCACCCACTCCAAGTACATCTCCTCTCCTTGTTGTCCCCACCCACTGCAAGTACATCTCCTTCCCTTGTTGTCCCCACCACTGCAAGTACATCTCCTCCCCTTGTTGTCCCCATCCACTGCAAGTACATCTCCTCCCCTTGTTGTCCCCACCCACTCCAAGTACATCTCCTTCCCTTGTTGTCCCCACCCACTGCAAGTACATCGCCTTCCCTTGTCGTCCCCACCCACTGCAAGTACATCGCCTTCCCTTGTCGTCCCCACCCACTGCAAGTACATCTCCTTCCCTTGTTGTCCCCACCCACTCTACAAAGCTAATACTTTCTCCTTGGGTCTACACGATGCTCTTTTTTCCCTCTGGCTTCCTTGCTGTGACAAGGTGCTCAAATTTATCTTGCTTCATAAAATGTTCTGTCAATGTTGCTTGTCTTGTCCTAATCTTCATTAATGTTCTTTTTGTGTTTGCTTCTTTCAAGGCTGTCTACTTTGTTTTCTTTGGTGTTTCATCATCATCATCATCAGTCCCGTAGTCTGGTTGACCGTTGGGGCACCATTGAAGATTTTGCAACCAACTTCCTCCACTCCTCACGGTCCTCAGCTTTCCGCAGAATGATATTCCATTCAAGGCCAGTCCACTCTCTGATATTGTCTTCCCATCTTTTTCTCTGTCTGCCTCTTCGTCTCCCTCCCTGAACTGTTCCCTGCAAGACGGTCTTGGCCAGTCCAGATGATCGTGTGACGTGCCCGTACCACCTCAGTTTGCGTCTTTTCACTGAGGTCAGGAGGTCTTCATACGGCCCGATGGCGTTTTCGATTCGGGTTTTCACTTCTTTATTGGTTATATGATCTATGTACGAGATACCAAGGAGTTTGCGGAAGCATCTCATCTCCATTGCCTGTATCCTTCTTTCAATGTCTGCTGTTATGGTCCATGTTTCGCATGCATACAACAATATTGACATGACCAGGGAACGCATCAGTCTGATCTTGGAGCCGATTGCGATATTCTTGTCGTTCCAGATGACTTTTAGCTTGGTCATTGCAGCTGTGGTCTGTGCAATCCTGGAAAGTACCTCGGGCTTTGATCCTTCATCTGATACTATAGCTCCCAGATATTTAAATCTATGGACGGTCTCAAGTTTCTTGTTGTCTATGGTAATGTCAGTGCTGATGCCATTGGTATTATTTGTCATCAACTGGGTTTTCTCTGCACTGATCTGCATGCCATATGATGTGGAGGCCTCATCAAGATGTTTTATCAAGCTGACTAGCTCTTGCTCTT
>JAPXFY010000013.1:1963157-1965657 GCA_030674185.1 Monoplex corrugatus | reverse complement strand
GAATCAGATGACGATGAAGCAGTGACGTCAGACTGGCCAGAAGAAACTGACGACATTCTCTCAACTTGTAGCAGCGATGAAGAGGTGGGTCTGTTTGGAGAGAGATGGGAGAGAATTATAGGCGAGAAAGAAATGGACACAGACAGACAACAGACAGACACACAATCAGACAGACAACACACAGACACACAGACACACAGACAGACGGACACACAGACAGACAGACAGAAAACAGACAGACAGACAGACAGACAGATAAACAGGTCTGGTATAACTGATGGGTATAGGGATGGTTTGCACGGTAATGTGATCGTTTTCAAATTACTCAGAACCAGTTTTCATTTAAAACGTGAATTGAACGCAACTATGGTAGTGTAACGTAGTGCAACGATGTTCGAAATACGTTTTAGTAGTAGTAATAGTAGTAGTTGCAGCAGCAGCAGCAGCAGCAGCAGCAGCAGCAGCAGCAGCAGCAGCAGCAGCAGTAGTAGTAGTAGTAGTAGTAGTAGTAGTAGTAGTAGTAGTAGTAGTAGTAGTAATATCATCATCGTCATTATCATCATCATCATCATTATCATCTTCGTCGTCGTCGTCGTCGTCGTCGTCGTCGTCATCAATATCATTCTTCTTCTTCTCATCATCGTTACCATTATTATTATTATTATTATTATTATTATTATTATTATTGTTATTATTATTCATTATTATTATTATTATTCATCAGGTGTCCTGCCGCATGGCGTTGGCGATCATGGACTTCCATCTGTCTCTATCTCTCGTTGCCCCTAGCATCTCCCCCACCCTCCTCGTCCCCAGCCACTCCGCAAGTCCGTCCAGCATTCTCTCCCTGGGTCTACCTGGTACTCTCTTTCCCTCCAGCTTTCCCGTTGTGACCAGGTGCTCCAAATCCCCCTTCCTCATAAAATGGCCTATAAATGTTGCTTGTCTTTTCCTAATCTTCCTTATCAGTGATCGACTTGTGTCTGCCTCCATCAAGACTGTCTCATTTGTTTTCTTTGCTGTCCATGGAACTCTCAACATTCTTCTTAGAAACCACATCTTGGCTGCCTCAATCTTGTTCTGGCATTGCTTGTTGACTGTCCACGCCTCACATCCGTACAACAGTATTGGTTCTATATAACATTCAAGAACTCTCTTCCGGATGTTAATTGATAGGCATATGTTGGTAAGAATGCTTGTCATCTTCTTGAATGCTGTTTTGGCTTGGCCGATTCTGCCGGCTATTTCTGATGTGCATCTGCCGTCTGATGAAATGATCGTTCCCAGGTATCTAAATTTATCAACCTGTCTCAAGGTTGTGCATTTACTGTTATTTTGTATGAGGGGATTTCATGTTTTTTACTGATCACCATGACTTCAGTCTTCCTGCTGTTTAGTTCAAACCCCTTACCTTTGCGATCTATTTCTAGAATATTCACAAGGTTTTGTAGGTCCCTTTCATTTTCTGCAATTAGCACGGTGTCATCTGCGTATCGAATGTTGTTTATCATTTTCCCTCCAACCTTTAATCCAGGGTCTTCTTCTTGGTTTCTCATGATGTTTTCGCTGTAAAGTGAAAACAGACCTGGTGACAAAATACAACCCTGTCTGACTCCTCTTTTGATGTTTTGGAAAGAGCTTGCATTGTTTTCTATTCTCATTGCAGCTGTTTGTTCCCAGTACATATTTCTGATTATTCCTAGATCTTTTCCATCAACATTGAGTCTCTCCAGTTGGTTGATCAATTCATCATGTCTTACCCGATCGAAAGCCTTGGTATAGTCAACAAAGCATAGATATAAATCCTTATTCATCTCAATTGACCTCTCTATGATAGTTCTTAGGATGTCTATGGTATTAATAGTTCCTTTCCCTTCCACAAATCCACACTGTTCTTCTGCTATTTCCCTTTTGATTCTATTCCTTGTCCTCATCATGATTATTTTTAACAGGATTTTTGTTACATGACTCATCAAACTGATTGTGTGATGGAGTTCACATTCTATAGCCCCTGTCTTCTTTGGAAGTGCAAAAAAAATTGATTTTGACATATCTTTGGGGATTTTTCCAGTGTCGTAAATTTCATTTAGGAGGACTGTTATTTTTTCTATGCCAAATTCCTCCAGGGCTTCAATCATCTCTGTAGTAATGTTGTCTGGTCCTGAGGCTTTTCCTGGTTTCATCTTTTTCAGTGCCGCTCAAACTTCATCTTTCATTATGGGTGGTCCTTCAAAGTTCTTTTTTATAATGTGTTCTTCGTATCTGTCATCCTCTAAAAGGTCTTTAATATACTCTCCACATCTGTCTAATATTTTGTCCTTTTCCATGATGAGCGTGCCATCTTTCGATTTCAAGCAACCAGTTGATGTGCATGTATGTTTCCTGTGGACAATTTCTTCAGTTCGTCTGTACATACCCTGAGGATTCGTTTTGTGTCGGTCTTCCATTTCTTTGCATTTTGTGTTCAGCCAAGCTTCCTTAGCTTCATTGCACCTATTCT